>JAJOOR010010835.1:0-57327 GCA_036250505.1 Solanum acaule
ACCCACTTTATGATGATATTTAGAGAATTTGAAAAAACATGGGTTCATGAAGATTTCTTTCTTAAAAACCATTAATAATCATTAGTAACAATATAAATTATCATTTAAAACCTTTATATGCAAGAACCCATGCTAGAATCGAAATTAGGACTTTAGGGTTTTTGAAGAACTTTGAAAATACTTCGAATTAGCTCTTTGATTGAAAAAGGAATCAAAGATAAAGAGTCCCCATACCTTAATATTGAGAAAGCCCACGAAAATCGAAGAAGAAGAACTTGAAATCTTCAACCCTAGCTCCAACTCCTCTTCTTCCTTGAGTTAGAGAGAAATATTTGAGAGAGGGAATGATTTTGGAAATTCTAAGATGAGCGACTTAAATGAAAGGAATTGGGTCATAAAAAGGTCTTATAGTTGCTAGGAAAGGAAAAGAATAGCATAGGGTCAATTTTGGAAAAGGACTAAGGACCCATAAAGTCTTAACTTAAAAATTCTGCCCCTTCCCGTCTTAGTTCGCCCTTTTCTTCAGCCTGACAGTGCTTCAATATTTCGGGCATAATATTTTACTCCAAGGTAGGAATTGGGCAAACTCGATGGCGTTGGAAAGAGGACTCAGAGACCTTTAATTGGATAGGTAAAGGTCCACCTAATTCATTTTGAGCTAATAGATATGACCATTTAAAGTTGATCCTTACAACTCACTAGTTCAAATGACTAGTTTCCGGACGTCACGGTCATTTCTCATCACTTCATCAAGTTCCCAACTCCAAACTCACATGTGAGGCTCTAGTTTCACTAGTTCGTTTTTAGGGTCGTCACATGGGGATACTTGATCGCCCAAAGGGTTGGGCGAGTCGCCCTTGGGTCTTGTGATCGCCTAGAGGGCTGCCCCATTGGCATAGGTACTGGACCAAAGGGCGAGCTAAGTCCTAGCTCGCCAACCAGCTTGGCGTGTCACCCATTGACCCCTCTAGATCGCCTAGTGGACTGCCCAATTTATGAGCTCACTGGAAATTGGGGCGAGCCAAGGGTGCACTTGTTGAGTCTCCTAGTGCCCTTGGCAAGCCAAGAGGGAGAAAAGGGTGAGGTAAGTCGGGCAACAGGTGGATTTTTAAGTTAAGACTTTAAGGGTCCTTAGTTATTTTCCAAAGTTGAGTCCTCATTATTCTATTCCTTTCCTAGCAACTATAAGACCTTTTTTGACTTGAATTCTTTAAATTAAGTCTCTCCTAATAGAATTAAAAGAAAACCCACCTCCTCTCAAATATTTCTCTCATTAGAAAACCTCCATTAGAGAAGAAGAAGAAAAAGGGAGCGATTGAAGCTAGGGTTTGGTGATTCCAAGGTGGTTATTCCTCAAATATCTTGGGGAATCTTAGCAAAGGTATGGTGATCCTTCATCTAGGGTTAGCTTTTACGCTAGTGTCAATTTCAAAGAAGTTTTCAAAGTTTTCAAGTTTCTCAAAAACCCTAGGCTTTACTCAATTTCATTGGTTCTTTCATCAAACGTTTTCAAATGGTTTCTAATGACAAATTATGATTGTATTATCATTTAATTGATGATTGATGATGAAAATACTCTATGAACCCATGATTTCTCTCAATTCCTATATTGCTCCTTTATGAAGTAGGTTTGTTTATCAAGAATGAATGTTGACGGATTATGCCTAAGTTGATTTAGATTGTTGAATTGTATCATTATACATGCCTTAACTGTAGTAAATTGTTGGTGTGTGGGTGAATTTTGATCATGGCCTTTAAAGGGCTAGTTGTGACCTAATTACATGTTGAATTAGAATTGTGCTAGATATGTTGATCCACTTGAAAGGTGGAGGTGTTTACTTACTATGTATAATGTGAAGGATATACATGTGATTTCAATGATAGAATGATGATATTGTATAGAAAGTAATTGTGTTGTTGTTAATAATATATTATCAATTAGCACTCATGAATGATGATGATAGGAAGTGAAGGATTTCTATAATGTAATGTTGTATCTTGCATTGGTAGACTTAGGTGCCCACTTCTTGATAAATGAAAGCTATGTTGAATGTGATCTCTTGGATTGGTAGGCTTAGGCATCCTTTTCTTAGATAATGAATGTATCTTGACTTAATGTCTTAATATCCTGAATTGGTAGACCTAATGTTGGTAGCCTCTTCATGAATGAATGAATGAATGATAAAGTATTCTAGGCTAAACCTTGGATTGGTAGACCTAAGTGTGGTGGCCTTTCATGAAGAGTCTAGGTACTAATTGATGTTAAACCTCGAAACGATAAACCTAATGGTGGTGGCCCTTCTTGTGTGAGATGACGAGCTTAGAAACGGTAGACCTAATGTTAGTGGCTCTTTCTAAGAAGATCAATGAGTTATCCTTATATACCTTGAATCAGTAGGCCTAATGGTGGTGACCTTTCATGTGTATGTGCTTTGGGTCGGTAATGTTGGTGGCCCTCTCAAGTACAATGTTGTAATGTGATTGAAATACTTTATGGGAATGTAGTCTACGCACCGAGTGGATATGGTAAGATGGAAATTCTCCCAACGTTAGGCTAGGGTTCCAATGAACATCTACCTATCCCATAACTATGTGCCCACATGTGATATTAACCAGTGCATTCAATTCAATCCAAGCTAATGTTACCGGTCTTCCTTACGCAAGTTTCCACCTTCTACGGTGTGGGGTTACACGACACCAGATTCCATGTCTAGCTTACATGGTCTATGTCGTTAAACACTTATTCCCATCACGTGAGATGTGCATTATGGTTTCTTGAGGAGTTTTATGATGTTTGGGTGGTAGTATGGGATGCCATCCATACATTGTACGAGTAGACTTCGGAAGGGTCATAGTGAGTTCTCTATGCCTTAATGGCTAATGAATGAATGTGTCCTAAATGAAGTTATTTAAGAATGTTGACTCTTAAATGCTTATATGCTTAAATGTAAAGATTCATGTTATACTTGGATTGTATTATGAGTTACTTCCTTGTTATGACTTATTGTATATGAATGTGCCTTGTCTAGGGTGACTTCAAAGGAGTACTTATTGTGCGTAGTAGTATGGGATGCTACTTGCACAATGCACAAGTATGACTTAGAGTTGTCTTAGATGTTGGTCTTAATGTGATGATGTGACTCATGTAATGTTTATATCTCCTAAATGCTTTATTGGGTAAAGGTGGAAAAGATGAATGGTAAGTTCACTTTTGATAACCTTGAGGTGGTATGTTAGTGTGGGTAGTGGTATGGGACGCTACCCATACATTTCACAAGGTATAGATTGAGGGTTACTTGAGGTTGAGGCTGAAGGTGAAGGTAAAGGTTTATACGTGACTTTGTTCAAATGTGAAAATGTGACTTGTATGTTGGTTATGACTTATACTATGCCTTTTTATTAATGTTCATGATGTTTTAGTAAAATGGCATAAAAGCATGACTTTCAAACAGAAATGTCCATTTTAAGCGTGTTTTTGCCTGGTCATCATACTTAGTACTTTATGTGCTAACCCATTATTTTTCTATGTTTTTACTACAAGTGTAGGTTCCGGCAAGTGATTGCATTCTCCATAGTGAAGCTTGGAATAGAGTTCTTCCAAGACATCTTTTGGTATGAACTCATAGATCGAGGACAAGAACTTTTATTGTTTCTTGTCCTTTAATGTTTAAGACTATTGTTAAGACTTCGATTGTAAAGGGCTGTGACCCTATCTTGGTAAAGTTTTGTCTAAGATGGCCATGTGAGACTTTAGTATTCCGCTGCTTTATAAATAAGTTTTGATTGTTGGATTTAAATAAGTTCTTAAATTCCGTACTATTTTCATATATCAAATGTTATGAATGCTAAGAGGCTTGTATTAGACCCCTTCGGGGTCGAGTACGCTGTGTCGCATCTGGGGTCCAGATTCGGGTCATGACATTACTCATGCAATGATCAATTGTGCACTCAAAGATTCAAGTTCTGACTCACCACTATCAAAGAATCTCAAGCTCACAATACTTGTTTCAAATGCAAGTTCAAGCTCAACAAAGGTAATCAAATGTCCTCACACGAAGAACTATTCCATATTCACACACAATGGTTCACAATTGAAAGCTCCGAAATCAAATGCAACGCTCAAAATCATAAAAATGAACACAATGTATGATTTCACCCATAGGTTTGACCGTACTTTCCAATCAACACTTGTTTCGGCTCACTCAATATCAAAAAGGTCTTTTCAAGGCTTGTAACAGGGCTGAGTGCAAAGGTATGGTTATTTAGGCTCAATGGCTGCAATCCTCAAGAAATGTGGTGTGAACAACACTTTCTTTCCTTTTCTTCATCATTTTCATTTGTGCTCACAAGTCATCCAATTATTCACTTTCCATTGATTGTTGGAAACCCCATTTCTTCTTGCAGTTTCACAACTTTATTCCACAACATTTTTATTCTTTTTTTTATATATAGAGGGGTTCCATTTTGCTCAAAACCATGGGTCAAAGAGGACTTTCTTGCATTTCTTGATTTACCTTTTCTTTTCACCACACTCCCCACTTAGTCTTTTGGCCTAAGTTGGCTATTCAAACAAACCACAAATCATGAGGATTATGGTTAATGGATCAAGAGAGGCCACAATTTCATCAAGTTTCTTCCAAGAAAAGGCTATGGCTCAAAGGGTGTTTAAACAGGGTTCACACACTCACAAGGTAGGTCACAAAAGAGGTATAATGTCAAATAGTTTCACACTCTTCAAAGTTGCCTAAGATCATATCAAGAGATTGCTTCACATAGTCAATCGAACCAACGGGGTAAACTATAGGTGTAATTACACATGGTTCACGGTAAGCTCATCACACAAGGCATTGACACCAATGTCAGACAAGACTCCACACTTTCGCTAGTGTGCAATGTTCATCACAAAAGACTCAATTCGATACTTGGCTAGTCACAACAACATGAAAAGAGTTCATATATTGTCTATGCAACTTCATTTGGCCTCATCATAGCCACACATTCATTTTTTTCGATTATGATCACTATTCAAGTCATTGGTATTGATTAAAACCGATACTTAAATTTGCAAGAGAACAACCACATTCAACACAAACAAGAGGTGGCACAATTTTTTCAAAAGGGTCCAAAAATTATTTACAATTAAAAACAAGGAGCCACAAGCTGAATCATCCCTAAAAATAGTGTAACACACAATTATAGCTCAAAAGATAATATATACACAAAACCAAAGTATAAGTAAAGGTCATAAAAGGTGGGCCTCACTCCATCACAAATAAAAATCATTTGTCCTCAAATGCAAGCAAAAATATCCAAAAGTAAGACACAAAGGGAGGTAAAGAAGGGATCCTATTTACTCAGTCACTCCATCTGTCTAGGCATCAATGCATGGTGCATCAAGCTGGACTTGGGCATCAGTGCCCAGAGTCGCTTTAGAAGGAACAGTAGCTGCACTAGGATCAACCAAAGGTGTATCTTCCAAAGAAGCTTGCACAACTGCATCTAACATGGCCTCCTCAGTCTTAGTAAGGTCCTCATACGAAGCTTCCTAAGCCATCTCAAGCATCTCCTCATCCGTCTCTGCCTCCGACTTGGGATCAGCTGCCTCAACTCTAACATCATATTCGGTGGCAGGTGGATGCACGTCTGGTACATCTGGGATCTACACCATCCCGAATATCATAGACATGTTAGTGGAATTTAGTTGATCCACATCGCTCCTCAACATAACAATAGCGGCCTTCAAAGCCGTCACCTCCTCGGTTGCCCCTTGGCCACACTCACACACCGCTATCCTAGTCGCAAGGGTGTCAATGGTAGCGTTCAAAGGTGTCACAGCATTAGCCAGGGAAATTTGAATCATCCTCGGAATGTAGGCCTAGAGTCTGGCAGTCCGACGATCGGCACAACGGGCAAGATGCCCCATTCGGAGTAATGAAGCCTGAGTGAGCGGGGTCCGGGTGATAGCAGCAGCAACAGGCCTAGGAGGTAGTGCAACAACAGAAGAACTAGGGATGCCAGAAGGTACAACTCAACAAGTACCTGAAGGCCCAAGGGCTGGAGTAGGCAAAACTGCCTTTGCAGGTAGTAAGTCTGTGTCCACAACAGGGGAAGAGTCCATCGGGGCTGCCTTCTTCTTCTTCTCCGCCTCATCTTTTAAATATTTTGCCTCGATCCTCCGAATATCAGTAAGCAATATGGGAATCACTTCCATATCCTTTTTTGCATCTCTAGGGACCCGAGACCATCTACATAGCTCGATGATCAACACCGGGGAGGGAAGTGAGGTATGTCGTTGCTTGGCCCTCATGACCATCTCCTGTGCTATAGTCATCCCTAGATTGAGCCTCGTCCCATCAATGATACAGCCTAGACAGGCTGCCTTGGCAAGGCAGAGAATAGACTTGTTTTGGGAGGGCATTATCCTGCTGCTGATGAAGCCAAACCAATACCTCGCTGCTATGTTAAGATCCTTCTTTTCAATCAGTGCTCCAATCTCCAGCCACTTGGGAGTACCGTCTGTAATGAGCGGGCCCAACCATGTCTTCTTGTTGTCCAAAATCTTTGTCATAATCAAATGCTGGCATTCGTCATCAGTGTCATCGCGACAATCTAGGGCAACATTAATAGCCTCATTGTCACACTTGACCTTCTTTTCTCGGACAACTACATAATCAACTAGTTTGAATGTTGTTGCTTGCTTCTTCCTCTGTGGAATCAATGCTCCATAAAAAGCATAGAACTCCTAGAACCAATTGGAATATATGGACCACGGGGCATGGTGAAGATCAGTGGACATGCGTTTCTCCTCAATAATCGTCCTCAGCCCCTCAGTCTTTAATCTATTCATCGACTTGGGAGGAGGACCTTGCACAAGAGGAGCTAGGACAACATGTGTTGGAGCTGGAGTAAGAGAAGTGGTGGCCTGAGTAGTCCTAATCGTAGACGGATAATTTATCCTTTTGGACCGCAGCTCTGCCCTCTATGTTGCTACCAGCTCATCATCATCTGAAGCTACAGTCTGAGGCTCTTGGTGCTCACCCTCACTCTCAGAAGTGGTAAGGTGGCTGGCATATATGCCGTCACTGTCGGAGTTGACTTCCAGTGACACTGGTACTTTCCTTTGCCTTTTCCCTTTCCACAAGTTGTGGGAAGTTTGGTGGCCTTGGCCCTGGATGTAGAGGAATCCTCATTTAGTGATATCCCCATAGCCTTCTTTTCGATGGAATGTTTCTACGTGTGACCTTTGGTCTAGCCATGTCTACAGTTAGAAACATTTCAATGAAAAGCACAACAGAATAATTGCAGACAGACTTGCCGAATAGGTTGGCGAGTCGCTGAATAGGTCAGCCTGTCGCCGAATCACTTTAGCGAGCTAAATTGGGCTCGCTGAAAGGATTTGCTCAAAATTTCTCAGAAAAGTTTGACAAGTCAGCGATGAGAGGATTAGCCCGCCGAAAGTTACAGTGCAATTTAAGTTACAGGAGTGCTTTCGGTGACCACAAGCCTCTCGCTGAAAGTTACATAGTCAAAATACTCATTTAGCATGAAATTACAGGCTAGATGGGGACTTTCGGCGAACCGACGAGTTGTTCGGCAAGCTCGACTCAGCTCGCCAAATAACCCAACATGCCTACTTTCAACCCAACTTCTCGAATTTGCCCCACAACCCCTAAAAACAAAATCAAAGCATGCACTACTCCAATTAAACTACGACCCATAACACTCACTACTCCACGATACTCAGACTTCTCCTGGTTTTGGCAAATTTGGTCATTTGACGATATTTGCCCTTAAGAATGACGTCACCTTCTCTATAATTGGGCAAAGTACGTCATTTGGCACAACTACGAGTTACTTAGACTTCACACGACTAGACCAAACAACATGCAAGAACAACCCCACAAATTTTAACCAATTTTAAGGTATAAAATTATAAGAATTCAACATTCAAATCAATACGGGCAAGATTATCGAATTAAAATAGGCATTCAAACACACTAACACTATCAGAGAGGCCAAACACACATTAACCAAATAAAATTATTGCAAATGAGTAGAAAATGCTAAAACTAAACTCGTGGTTCAGAAAACCAACCTTAAATGCTGATCAAAAACAATATGCGAAGCTAGGAGGCAATGTATTCCACTTTGAACACACGATCAATGACTAAAACACTCTAAAAATGCATGAAATATAGAAACTAAAGTGTGGGTGTGAGTTTGGGAAGTTCAAAAGTGAGGGAAAGTGAAAGAGTTGGAAGTTTAAACCTTTGGCCTTTTAAGAAATCGTCCAGTTCTTGCCCATTCGGTGACACGCCAAGTGGTCACTTACCTCTCCGAGTTTTATAGAACCTTGAGTTAATCAGAGGTCCAAACAACAGACTAGATCCTCATCGCCGACCTCATCGGCGATTCGCTGACCTGTTCGACGATTCGCCAATAATTTCCTGGGTTCACAGAGTTTTACAAACTCCAATTTAAAGTTGTCTTGAGTCCAATGGCGTTCTAGGTCGGGGTCGCCGACCTCTTAGGAGATGCACCGACTGGACCTTTAGCTCGCTACCCTGAACTTTTCAAACACTTTCCACACTTCGACCTACACAATCAACAAACCATTATTTCAAACTTAAAAGGAAAGAAGATAAAACTTGGGTTGCCTCCCAAGCAGTGCCTTCGTTAACGTTGCATCATGAAGCAAGTCCACACTTAAACCTCACTCTTGAGGTTTGCCATAGTATCACAAGGCAAACCCCCTTGTTGTCTCGTATTCAAATTAGACAAGATATGACCTATTTGGGTCTCCAACTGCTAGATCGACACTGAATGGGAGGTGACAGTCTGGCTAAGGGTTGACATGTCTTCTTTCATCTCTTTCAAGATCTTGTCTGACCCCTCAACTTTGTTGAGGATACGAGAGAGCATATCCTCAGACTAACCACCTTTCGAATCCTTTGGCTTTTGGCGCTCATGGGGAGGCACATACCTATCCTTCTCCCCATCCTTCCAATTAGTATTTCGGTCCCTCAATTCTCTGTCATGATCCTTACAACCTTCATCACTTCTCCAACCTTGGTTACCACCCTGCGTCAGGTAGTTTGAACAATAACCACCACCTTGGTTGGCTAGGAAATTCACCTCTTCATTGTACAAAGCCTCAAACTTTGCCTCCTCAGGATTAGCACACCCGACACCCACGACATTCACACCTCGACCACCAACCCCCATGACATTTTTAGATAAAATGTCAAGTTGTGTCATGATCTTAGCCATGTTTTGGTCCCTCTCTTGGTCTTTCTCCATTTTCTCTTTGGTCAATTTGAATGTGAGAGGGGAGACCTGGTCTTCACGAGTATACCACGCCCTATTTATGGTAGTTATGCCATCTAAGAGCTGAGCAGCTATCACATAAGGTTGCTGCATCAAACCTCCATCAGAAAGTTGGTCATTAACACCCTTATTTACCGAGTCACGACTCCGGTAAAAATACTGCAGCAACATGTTGTCAGGAAAGCCATGAGTTGGGCATTGAAGTACAAACTTCTTGAATCGCAGCCAAGTTTCATGAATTAGCTCGCCTTCAAGACACTTGAACCTCTGAGCATGAGTGAAAAGGATGAAGAAAAAGAAAGGAAGTGTTGTTCACACCACATTTCATGAGGATAGAAGTCACTGAGCCTAAATGATGATACCTTTACACTCAGCCCTATTACAAGCCTTGAAAAGACCTCTTTGATCTTGAGTGTGTTGAAACAAGTGTTGATTGGAAAATAAGGGCAAACCTATGGGTGAAATCATGTATTGTGTTCATCTTTGTGAGTGTGAGTGTTGTATTTGATTCCGGAACTATAAATTGTTGAACCATTGTGTGCGAATATGGAATCATTCTTTATGTGAGGGCATTTGAGTACCTTTGTTGAGCTTAAACTTGCATTTGAAGGAAGTATTGTGAACTTGAGAATCTTTGATAATGGTGAGTCACAAGTTGAATCTTTGAATGCACAATTGATCCTTGCATGAATAAGTTGAGTCATTTTGAGTGCGTTCATGATAAAGTCTTGTGCAACACTATTTGAGACATCCTTTCTTAACTGTTGAACTTGAGATTTACTAGAGGAAAAGCAAAAGTTTAAATTGGGGGTGTAGATGAATCCATGATTTGGACTCATTTAGGGCTTTATTTGGATAGATTTAGTGTTCTCACATGCTTGTTTTGTGCCAATAACTGATGTAAAATTCTTGATTTTCAGGTATATGTATTGAGGAACGAAGCATGGACACTAATGTGCAAAAAGGAACAAGGCAGTTGAAGGAACAAAGAAAAGAGGACATGTTGATCACCTAATCCATTGGGCGAGTTGCCAAATAGCTATTATCTCTCCTAAAGTTCCAATATGCGAAGCCTTGAAGGCAAAAATCAAGTCCGCGATAAAAAGGAGCAGTCGGCGTGTCGCCGAACGGTTCCGCGATGCAGTGTTGGATTGCCCAAAGTTACAGAACCTGAGAAAGCTAAAGGCAAAGCAAAAAGGCGATGGAACTGACCAAAGGGCGGATCACTGAGTTGATCGGTGATCCAGACTTACGGCGATGAATGTTCCTTCACAACATATTTTTGGTGACTATAAATACATTTTTGAATTTTTAGTTTATAATCAGTTTTCATAATATAGAATTGTAGTGTTCCATTTTTGTGAAATTGTAAGTGGGTCTTTGAGATTCTTCAATTTAGACCTTTGTAAAGATGAAATTAATCTTACCTAGTTGATGGAAACACAATTTGGTAACAATTTCTATCTTTTTATGATGTCTAGCAAAAACCCCAATTCTTGGGGTGTGATTATGGGTTGATTTAGCTTATGGGTATTGCTAATTGATAGTTTAAATGTTGTTTGGAAGTGATTTCAAACAGTAATTATGGTTTAATATAAAGGGTTGTAGTTGCAAATGCAACTCTACCTTCGTGTTTTTTGCTTGTTTGAGAGAGAGCTTTTAAAATAAAGATTACTAAATCGATGGTCTGTGGGTATTGGGTTATCATGGGTTTAGCTCGAGAGAGTGAATTGTAAACCCTTTTCTACACATTCAGTTCGAAAGAGTGAGTGGACTAAAGCGTAGGCTATTCTTAATTGCTTGCTTATTGGTGTTCGAGAGAAACCAACTTGATTCGGGGTAAATTGTTCTAGAGAAAGTTTATCCCCACTAAAGTCTAGCTTATTCACTAATTTACAACTATTTACTAACAATTGCAATTATCCATTTGTCTACCTTAGCGTAAAATCCAATCACATCCCAAGAACCCGTCTTATTACTTGTTAAATCGTGTTATTAGTTGCTGTTGTAGTTGATAATTACAATTAAAACCCCCCTATTATTTGACACTTGTGTCACCGTTTAATTTGAATTATGCTTTTATTCGTAAATGTCTATTCCTAGGATTGAGTTGAACATATTCGTACTTTGCTATTGAATCTTAAACACGTACCACTCCCTGTGGGATTCAACCCCAATTCATTTAGTTTGGCTATATACTGACTAAGGATTGTTGACGCTTAGAATTGGATAAAGTGTCTTTGATAGTGTTTTTCAATCAATAGCTTATGCCTCCAGACAGTTAAAAGATCATGAGAAGAACTACCCAGCCCATGATCTAGAGTTGGCTGCCGTAGCATTTGCATTGAAATATAGCTCCATTATCTTTATGGTGTTCATGTGGATGTGTTCACCGATCACAAGAGTCATCAGTATGTGTTTACTCAGAAAGAGCTTAATCTTAGACAAATGAGGTGGTTAGAATTACTCAAGGATTATGACATGAGTATTCTTTACCACCCATGTAAGGCTAATGTTGTTGTTGATGCCTTGAGTAGGTTGTCTATGGGTAGTACCGCCCATTTTGAGGAAGATAAGAAAGAACTAGCAAGAGATGTGCACAGACTTGTACGCTTGGGAGTTCGACTAATGGATTCCACAGAGGGAGGAGTAGTGGTGATAAATAGGGCTGAATCATCATTAGTGTCTGAAGTTAAGGAGAACCAAGACCAAGGTCCTATTTTGCTTGAATTGAAGGCAAATGTTCATAAGCAAAAAGTAATGACTTTTGAACAAGGGGGAGATGGGGTGTTGAAGTGTCAAGGTAGATTTTGTGTACCAAGGGTGGATGAAATCCAAGTGAGGATCATGGAGGAAGCTTATCGCTCCAGATATTCTATCCATTCGGGTTCCACAATTATGTGTAGTGATTTGAGAGAAGTTTATTGGTGGAATAGTATAAAGAAGGGCATTGTAGAGTTTGTTGCTAACTGTCCAAATTGTCAGCAAGTAAAAGTAGAGGACCAAAGGCCCGGTGGTTTGGCTCAAAAGATAGAACTTTCAGAATGGAAGTGGGATATAATCAATATTAACTTCATCACAGGTTTACCAAGGTCTCACAGGCAGCATGATTCTATTTGGGTGACTGTTGATACAATGACGAAATAAACCTACGTTTTGCCAGTAAAGACAACCCATTCGGTAGAAGATTATGCCAATTTGTATATTCAAGAGGTAGTTAGACTTCATGGGGTATCAGTTTTGATTATTTCAGCTAGGAGTATGCAATTTATTGCACAGTTCTTGAAATATTTTTAGAAAGGCTTGGGTTCAAAAGTAAATTTCAGTACTGCCTTTAATCTTTAGACAGATGGTCAAGCATAAGGCACTATTTAGTGCTTAGAGGATATGTTGAGGGTTTGTGTGATTGATTTCAGAGGTAATTGGAATGATCAGCTAACTCTTATTGAGTTAGCTTACAACAATAACTACCACTCTAGCATCCATATGGTTCTTTATGAAGCTCTTTATGGAAGAACATGCACATCTCTTATTGGATGGTTTGAAATTGGTGAAGCTGGGTTGATAGGACCAGACTTAGTTCATCAAGCTATGGAAAAAGTGAAATTCATTCAAGAGAGGTTGAAAACAGTGTAGAGTCGTCATAAATCCTAAACTGATGTTAGGAGAATGGAGTTAGAGTTTGAAGTAGATGATTGGGTATACTTGAAGGTTTCACCCATGAAGGGTGTTATGAGATTTGGTAAGAAGGGGAAGTTTAGACAATTGGAAATTTACGCTTGGGCTTGGAGAAAAGAGAGAAGACGAGAAAGGAGAAGAAACTTCAAGATTCGACAAGATAGTGCGAGTTTGGTTGTGGATTTCGCTAAGGATTCAATCCTACGAGGTATGTGAGACTTTCATAACATTGGGTTAATCCACCCACGTTCCAAACATATTTATTTTAGAGGGAATTCTCCCTAAAAAGGTTGAAAGGTTGATGTTCTTGATATGTGTTCTTGAAATTGTTTTCATTCTTGAATTGGGCTGAGAATGAGGAGTTTTGAGATTATTGTGTCGAATTATAGAGTTGTTTTTATTTAGGTTCTTAGGTACATTTATTGGGTATATAAATCTAAAGAGAATTTGGGAAAAATCTAAAGAGAATTTGGGCACCAGGCCACGTCGCGGACTTGTTCCTTACGGTGCAAAAATCTTTACTCACATTGTTGAGCGGTCACGGACCATTCTATCTCAAAATAAATTTCACGACCAAATATTTAATTGCATCTTGGCGTCGCGGAGTAGTTTCCAGACAGTGATTTCTTGATCGTTTCTCATGTTTAACTATCTAAAAACACTCCTAAACAACCTAAGATCCTTCCTATCAAAAATCACAATCCGTGAATCCATAAATTAAAATTCAAGGAAAGTTAAGAGCCAAGTCTAGATAATTCTTAGCGTCATTTCGAAAGACTTTTGCAAACATTTTAACTTTGTTTTAAGACTTGAATTTTGAGTTGAGTAAAAGAATAAAGATCAAAGTTCTTTTCTTCAAAAGAGTATACCGGGACTATGTATTCCCAAAAGAGTAAATGTTTTCACATTTAAAAAAGAAAGGAAACACCGATTTCCAAGAGAGCCTTTGAGCTAGTTTTTGAGTAATTATCTCAAACCACAGAAAGATTTTTATTTTTTTTAAACTTATGAGCTAAGTATATTTTGGAGTAGTATTGAACACCGATAAGGGGACGCGAGTTCATAATATCTCAAGTCTCAATAAAACATGTAGCCGTCATCGGTAGAAAGAATCATACATTTTAGATGAATCCTTAGTGCTTTTTAGCATAGACTAGTGGATCCACTTAGTAGAGGCGTTCTATATGACGGTAACATATAGGAAAGTTCTGGCAGCATCGGCGAGACGATGTATCATCATTTAGGCTCATAGTGATGGTTGTCTGTTAGAGAAACTCCCACGTATTATATTACTTTTTATGTAGACTAAGTTTTATTCCATTTCTTTAACAAATTGAGTTGCTACCTACTATTTTAAATGCTTTGCATTTACTGCACCATTACCGTTGTTTTACTTTGCATTTGAGTTGAGTAAATCATGAGTTGAGTAAAGCCAAGGTAAGTGTTTTTTTCAGATTCTTTTCAAGCTTATGTCATGTAGGTTTTCCCCTCGCACACTCGTACATTCAATAAACTGATGCCATTTGGACTACATCATTTTATCATGCAGATGCAGCTAACCAAGATCAGCATCCAGCGCCTCGTTGATCCAATTGAGCACTTAGAGTCAGTTGGTGAGCCTCATTGCTATCTGGAGGACCCTTTTTTATCAGTGGATTTAGTATTTTAGTTGTCAGGATGATCGGGGGTCTTGTCCCGACATCCCTCTTATTTTAGAGGCTTCATAGACAGTTAGTAGTTAAATTGTCTTTACATTGTTATTTCTTATGTTAAGACTTGAGTTGCCTTTATGGCCAGTGAATGTTTCCATTTATACACTCTAAGTTTGAGTTATAAAGTTTTCTTTTGAGTATGTGTAATGTTGAGTAAGTCTTCCGCTGAGTAGTAAGACAGGCCAAGGATTCGCTTGGGGCCAACAATGCTTCTCGAATGCCAGTCCCGCCCATGGTGTAGGCTCGAGGCGTGACACTTAGACTAGACAAGATATTACATGCTCTAGGTTGTATTTTATCGACTCGTAGTTGTGATTTTATTTCCTTTAGAGCTTGTTTTGTGTCATTCTTTTTGCATTGATGCTTGTGACCTTGGTGACTCGGCGTAGACTTTCATTAGTTCTAGTTGTGCTAAGTTTGGGACTGGAGTTAGTGTGATTGGGGTAGGGCATTATCCGTTAAGTTTGCCCTACCTTTATTTATTTGAAATCTCTTCTTAATCCCTTTGGTTGTTGATGCTTATCATGACCAACGACACTATCCTATGATATGAGTGCCTATGATCGTCGATAATATAGTAACCCAATCGAGGGTTGGGATCGTGTCCCAAGGAAACAGTTTTGAGAATTAATAACCAATTAGAATTCATTCAAGTTAGTCGTAGTTAAAACATTTGCGATAAATTTTTTTGTAAATTAAAGGGGGTGACACCAATGTGTCAAATATCAGAGGGGGATTTTGTAACTAGTACTAAAACAACAATATAAACAAGAAAATCAAGTATGGGGAAAGGTTCTTGGGATGTGATCGCAGTACAAGTTGAGATAAATTGTTGGGTACATGCTTTCAATTGGAGATTTGCAAAATAATAGTGGCTAGGCAAAGCTTTAAATGGAAATAAGTTCCCTCTCGGGCAACTTACCTCGGCTCAAATGCATTCCTCTCGGACTTCTATTTGCCGCATGAAGACCAGCCTACGCCTAACCCCACTCACTCTCTCGAGCAGAGTGTTAGGATATGGGACTAGGGCTCACCCTCTCGGGCTGAATCTCGTGTCGACCCACTCCTTAGGCCATCAGTCTAGTGGTTTTGGTTTCGCGACCTCCCTCTCGGGCAAGCCGAAAACATATAGGTGGCTTTGTATTTGAAAGTACAAACCCTTTAGATTAAACCACAACCACTAGGTAAAATCACCATTACAATACATCTAACCTATCAGCAAGCAAGACCCAACAAGAATATCAAGCCATATTTGCTAAATCAGACCCCAAGAATGGGGGTTTTTAGCCACACATAAAGAAATAAGAAATTATACCTAACATGATAATGAAATCAACTAGGTATAAGAAATTAAACCTTCAATTAAGCAAAGGAAAGTGAATAGAGAAGACCCACTTCCAACTTGGGGAAAAGAACTCCTTTCTTCAAGTCTCAACAAAACTCTCTCGAAACTTGAGAGAAAAATATAAACTGAATTATGTTCTAAAGTGAAAAATTACTATATTAAAAATGTTCCACTCTCCCCCTTCTTTCTACAATTCTAAATAGTATTTATAGTTTTCACAGATTGTGCTGCGGAGGATTGTTCGGTGACATTAGTCGAGATCACCGATGAACTCGGCGATCCGCCTTTTGGTCACCTCATCGCCATGAGTGTCTTTCCTTTTGCATCCTCGCATTCTAGATCATTGGGCGGTATAGTACTGCTTCGTGGAACTAATCGGCGACCCGCCGATTGCTTCTTTCCTCGCCTTTTGATCCACTTCCTTCAAGGCTTCGCGTACTGGAACGAAAGGCGGTTCATGTCATTTCGGCGACTCACCAAGTTAAACTCGGCAATTCGCAGGACTCCATTTCTTGTTTTTTTCAGCCCTATTTGATCCGTTTTGCACCTAAGTGTCCATGCTTCCACTAAAACTTCAAATACGTGAAACTTCAGCATTCTAATCAGGTATTGAGGTAAAACAAGCATTCAAGGAAACTATTTCCATTAAAATAAAGCCATAAATGAGTCCAATTTATGGACTCATCAACACCCCCAACTTAAACTTTTGCTTGTCCTCAAGCAAACTCAAGTTCAGCCGTTCAAAAAGGGTGCCTTACACAGTGCTACATAAGACTAAAACATGAATGCACATTATGAGACTCAATGTACTCATGCAAGGATCAGTTGTGTACTCAAAGATTCAAATTGTGACACACCATTACCAAAGATTCTCTTGCTCGCAATACTTGCTACTTGTGCAAGTTCAAGCTCAACCAAAAGTATTTAACTGCCCTCGCACAAAGAATGATTTCATATTCATACACATATATGAGTCAATTTTAAGATCAGGAATTATATACAACGCTCACACTCAAAAGGAGGAACACAATGCATATTTTCACCTATAGGTTTGCCCTTATTTTCCAATTGACTTTCGATTCGGCTTACTCATTTCACCCAGAGGTTTACCCTTATTTTCCAATTGACTTTCAATTAGGCTTACTCAAGATCAAAAAGGTCTTTCTAAGGCTTGTAACAGGGTTGAGTGCAAAGGTATGGTCATTTAGGCTTAGTGACTTTTTCCTCGTGAGATGCGGTATTCTCAAGATATTCCCTTCCTCTCCTTTATCAATTATTTTTTCTAGTGCTTCTAAGTCACCTCTTTACTCTTTTGTTCACTTTCCATGAATTGCATTGGAACCCAAATTTCTTCTGTACTTTATTCCACAAATTTCGTTCATTTTTTTTCCTGAAGGGTTCCGTTGTTTTGCAACACTAAGGATTAAGGAGGACTTCTTATATCACTTCTTGACTTCTCCTTTTCCTTTTCACCACACCCCCAACTTAGGCTTTTTGTCCTAAGTTGGCTATTCACTAAACCACAATTCAATAAGATTATAAGTAGTGGATCAATTAAGGTCTATGGTTTATCAAGGTTCTTCCAACGAAAGGTAAGGTTCAAGGGGTGTTCAATAGAGTCTCACATGCTCACATGTAGGTAAAAAAAAAGAGGTATACGTCAAATTGGCTCACACACTTTAAAATTGCCTAAGATCATCTCAAGAATACACCTTTCTAAATCAATCAGACTAACGGGGAAAATTCTAGGTTTATTCATGCATGGTTCAAGGTAAGCTAATCACACAAGGCATCGATACTTCAGTCAAACAAGACTAGACACATTCGCTAGCGTGCAACAGTCCTTACAAGAAAAACAATTCGATAAATGGCTAGGCATAACGAGATGCAAAGAGTGCACATATTGTCTATGTAACTTCATTTGGCCTCGTCATAGCCTTGCATTTATGTTTTTTCAATTGAGAGCACTATACAAGTCATCGGTATTGATCGAAACCGAGATTTAAATTTTTGCAAAAGAACAGCCACTTTTAACACAAGAGGTGGCAATTTTTTTTCGAAAAGATCAAAACTATTTTCAATTAGAACAACAGGAGCCATGAGCTTAAACATCCACAAAAAAGTAGTATTTAAAACACAAATTAAAGCAAACAACCCAAATATATATAGAACAAAACATGAATGTCAACACAAAAGGTGTGGGCCTCACCCCACCACAAATAAAGAGCGTTTGTCCTCAAATGCAAGTAATAAGTATCCGAAAGGTTAGATAAAGAAAAATAGAGAGGGATTTCAAGAGGGGATCCTGTTTAAGCAGTCGCTCCATCTGTCTGGCCATCAGTGCCCAGTGTATCTATCTGAAGTAAAACAATGGTCCCTGGAGCATTGTCATTTTGGTCTCCACTGTTTGCCTTTGCCTCAGCCTCTGCAGCAAGATTTGCGGCAATCATCTGATCTATCTCCTAAGCTGCTATGAAGGCATGCATTGCATTAACTAAGCTCCGATCACATGGGCGGACATTAAGATCGAAAGGGATTCGTCTCTTTTCTCTAGTTTCCTTGGTATATTTCCTTTGTCTGTCTAGCTCTGCTTTCTTTTCTTCTTTCTTGAACTCTCATGCTCTTATGTGCCTGGGTGGATCAATTCTCCCTGTGACTTTTGATCCAGCCATTACTTAGATGCTGAATAGATGCTAACGAAGTGCCAAGCAGCAATGCAATCCAAATCCGCGCACAAATTAATGAACCACAATATTCCAAAAGCGCAAGAAATATAAAAATATGATGCAGGTGTGAGTTTGGTAGGATGAAGAAACGAGAGAAAGTGAGTGAAATAGGAATTTTAAATCTGTGGCCTGCAAATATCGTCCAGTTTCTACCAATTCAGCGATGTACATTGGGTGCACTCATTCACTCGGCGAAACACCAAGTGTCTAGTCTCTTCGCCCAATGTAACAGGACTCACAGCTCATGTGAGGATCTCAACGGCGATATATGTTGCAATCGCTGACATGGTTGGCGATCTGCCATTAATTTTTCTAGACCGCTGAGCTTTATAGGATTCCATCTGAGGATGGCTTCAGTCAGACCGTGGAAGAATTTTAGATCACCGAACTTATCGGCGACCCGCCAACTGAACTTGTTGCTCACTTTCATACATCTTTTCAAGCATTTCCCTAGCTTCAACCTGTACAAATGAAACACTATTATTTTCTCAAAGTAAAATAAAGCAATAAAGGGTTTTGGGTTACCTCCCAAACAGTGCCTTAGTTAACGTCGTGGCACGACGTTAGTCCACTTTCAACTCTCACCCTTGGGGTTAGCCGTAGTGTCACTAGGCAAGACCCCTTGCTGTCTCAGATTTAGGTGAGACTAGATGTGACCCATTTGGGTCTCCAACTGCTTGATTGAAACAGAATGGTAGGTAACGGTCTGGCTGAGGGTGGAAACATCCTCTTTCATGCCTTTCAGCAGTTTGTCTGACCCTTCAACTCTGTTGAGGATGCGTGAAAGCATATCATCATACCTATTACCCTCCGAGTCTTTTGGCTTTAGGCGTTCGTGGGGAGACACATATCTATCTTTCTCCCCATCTTTCCAAATAGGATTTCAGTCTCTCCATTCTCGATACTTCCATCCTTCATATCTAGCCCAACCTTGATTACCACCCTGACTTGGGTAATTTGATCGATAACCACCACCTTGGTTGGCTAAGAAGTTTACCTCTTCATTATACAAGGCATTGAAACTTGCCTCCTCAGGATTTGCACACCCAACCCCCACATCATTGATACCACGAGTACCAGCTCCCATGACATTTTTGGATAGAATATCAAGTTGTGTCATGATCTTGGCCATAATTTGATCTCTCTCATTGTCTTTTTCAACCTGCTCCTTAGACAGCTGGAATGTGACCAGTGAGACTTGATCTTTGCGGGTGTACCATGCTCTGTTGATGGTTGTCATACCATCAAGGAGTTGAGCTGCCACTGCGTATGGTTGTTGCATTCAGCTTCCAGGTGAAACTTGGTCAGCTACACCTTTGTTTACCGAGTCTAGACTCCGGTAGAAGTATCGAAGGAGCACATTGTCAAGGAGACCATGTGTTGGACATTGCTGCACCAGTTTTTTAAATCTGAGCCAGGTTTCGTCCAGAAGTTCGCCATTCATATGCTTAAAGCTTTGGATACTATCCCGTATAGTCATCATCTTCGAAGGAGGGAAAAATCACACATTGAATGCATTCACCAACTCCTCCCACGAAGTGATTGAGTTACGTGGAAACTGGGCTAGCCACTTGCACGCCTCACCCATCAAATAGAAAGGAAATAGCCTCAATCGTACTGATTCCTGAGAAATGTTTTTGAATGAGAATGGTCCACACACGTCTATGAAGTTTCGAAGATGCTCGTATGGGTCCTCATGAGTTAGTCCGCTCAAAAGCCCCTTTAGTTGCAGAAGTTTTAACATGGTGCTTGTAATGTGGACTACTGTGTTTCCCTCTGTTGGGGGCAGACGAATAGCTCTAACACCTCCCATGAGGTGTGGATCATTGAGATTGGGTTCTTGGACATCATGGAGATTTCTGATGTCATCCTGATGGCCCACCTGGCTCACATTACTACCGTTGACACTCATGTTTTCTGCAATGTTTCCACAATAACTAAAACACAACTAAATGTTAAGTTAGTAAACTACGAATAAGAATAACAAAAATTCTAATTAACTATGAACTCTCAAATAACACCACTCCCCGGCAGCGGCGCCATTTTGATGCTTATCATGACCAACGATACTATCCTACGATATGAGTGTCTACGATCGTCTATAATAAAGTAACCCAAACGAGGGTTGAGATCGTGTCCCAAGGGAGAGATTTTGAGAATTAATAACCAATTAGAATTTCATTCAAATTAGTCGTAGTTAAAGACATTTGCGATAAAAGACATTGTATATTAAAGGGGGTGACACCAAAGTGTCAAATATCGAAGGGAGATTTCGTAACTAGTACTAAAACAACAATATAAATAAGAAAATAAAGTATGCGGAAAGGTTCTTGGGATGTGACCGCAATACAAGTTTAGATAAATTGTTGGGTACATGCTTTCGATTGGAGATTTGAAAAATAATAGTGACTAGGCTAAGCTTTAAATGGAAATAAGTTCCCTCTCTGGCAACTTGCCCCATTTCAAATGCGTTCCTCTTGGACACCCACTTGCCGCATGAAGACAAGCCTATGCCTTACCCTACTCACTCTCTCGAGCTAAGTGTTAGGATATAGGACTAGGGCTTACCCTCTCGAGCTGAACCTTATGCCAACCCACTCCTTAGGCCCTCAGTCTAGTGATTTTGGTTTCGCGACCTCCCTCTCGGGCAAGCCAAAAACATATGGGTAGCTTTGTATTTGAAGCTACAAACCCTTTAGATTAAACCAGAACCACTAGGTGAAATCACCATTACAATACATCTAACCTATCAGCAAGCAAGACCCAACAAGAATATCAACCCATATTTGCTATATCACACACCAAGAATAGGGGTTTTTAGCCATACATCAAGAAATAAGAAATTATACCTAACATGATAATGAAATCAACAGGTTATAAGAAAGTAAACCTTGAATTAAGCAAAGGAAAGTGAATAGAGAAATCTCACTTCCAACTTGGGGAAGAAGAACTCTTTTCTTCAAGTCTCCAAAAAATCCTCTCCAAACTTGAGAGAAAAATATAAGCTGGAATATGTTCTAAAGTGAAAAATTATATTAAAAATGTTCCACTCTCTCCCTTCTATCTACAATTATAAATAGTATTTATAGTTTTCACAGATTGTGCTGTGGAGGATTGTTCGTCGACATTAGTCGAGATCGCCGATGAACTCGGTAATCCGCCTTTTGTTCAGATCATCACCATCAGTGTCTTGCCTTTTGCATCCTCGCATACTGGATCATTGGGCGGTATAGTACTGCTTCGTGGAACTGATCGGCGACCCGCCAACTGCTCCTTTCCTCGTCTTTTGATCCGCTTCCTTCAAGGCTTCGCGTACTGGAACTAAGGGCGGTTCATGTCATTTTGGCGACTCACCAAGTTAAACTCGGCGATTCACAGGACTCCATTTCTTGTTCTTTTCAGCCCTATTTGTTCCTTTTTGCGCCTAAGTGTCCATGCTTCCACTAAAACTTCAAATACCTGAAACTTCAACATTCTAATCAGGTATTGAGGTAAAACAAGCATTCAAGGACACTATTTCCATTAAAATAAATCCCTAAATGAGTTAAATTTATGGACTCAATAGTTTTTGATTAGCAGTGGGCATGTTGTAGGCTTATTAAGATTATGATAATATCGTTGGGCCTTAGGATGTGTGCGAGGACTACTTGGATCCCAGGTCAGTACTATTTGCTTTTGTAGTGTGGTTTCATTGCCTGTATAATTATTTTATTTTGCGTTCCTTCTTTGAATACTAGGGATGGCATACATTGCATTGTTTGCTCATTCTCATGGATTTTGTGGTATAATCCCACCCTTGAATTGGAATATTTAGCATTTATGATGAGATACTATCTACTCGATTTTATTCTAAACTTATTTTCACGAGAATGTACCACCTGTATCACATGACTTACTGAATTTTGAATTTACAAGGCGTCAGGATGTGCTCCATTCAAACTTTAGATATTAGAAGTACCTGGGATGTTCTTAGTTTCCACTTGACTACCTGACGCATTGACACCATTTCTTGTATGCTTTTGGTCTTGCTTGCACTCGTGCGAGTTACTGGCTGATTAGGTGGCCCCATTATTGGTTACTCATGAGGTTGTTACTTATTGTTTGAGGTCGATGCTCATAGTTCGAGGCCATTATCTGCAGGCCGATGATTATGTTGATGGTTCAAGACCATTATTCCCAATATGAGGTTGATGCTTTGTAGTTCGAGGTCATTACCACTTGTTAGAGGTTTTGATGAGTACTGATGGTTCTAATGCTCGCCCTGCAATCATATGCATTTCCTATCACCAGTATACTTTTTCGTTTTTTGTATCTTCTCATTTATGAGGGCTGGTTGGGTTATGTTTATAGTTTGTACCTTCCTGTCTTATGGGATCCGATTAGGTTATTGTTCTACTTTATTCTATTATCGACTATTATTTTATTATTACCTAATAGGTTTTGACTTTAGAATTGTAGTTTTGGGTCCTCCTCACAATGGGTAGGTTACTTTATATCTTAGTTTCTTGCAATTAGGTTGTTGGCTTGCGATCCAAGTACATTCTTGACTCGACTTCTAACCCCTTGTTTCCTGTCTCTATCCTTTATTTCCGGTCTACTTTAGTGTCTCCTGTTTAGTTAGTTTTGCCATGCTTTCCTTATTACTTGTATTTTATGCTTGTGTTATCTTTTGAGGTCAGTCGGTCATTGCTTACCAGGTTCCTTTTTTGGTACCCATACCCAAACTGTTATTGTGCCGGATCGCGACACCTGATCCAAATTAGTTTGTCGAAACGTACATCCGTTCCAATATGTATGTCGGTACGTGACATCCGATCCTAGTTACTATGTTGGAACTTAACACCCGATCCATTCAACAAGCCACAGTCACAATCACAATGTACATTCTCATAATCATATAATAAAGTAATAATTCAGGGCATACAATCATTTGTTCATACTCATTTGAATTAGGTTGGATCAATAGTGCAACATTTGCATACATACATGCATTACATTAAAGCAATTGCTAACACACATCACAAAAATAAGAAATCGAACAATCACCTACCTCGCAACTAAGCTTGAATCCTCCTAAGAAACTTGATTCTTCCCTTTCGGGATTCTTTCTGCTTGTTCTAGGTCTACAAACAAGTAATATAACCCAAGGATCATTACTTAAGGTTCAATTTACCCGAATTATAACAAACCCAATAACCCAACACCAAACCCATGATCCTAAGATACAGCTAGGGCCTTTTCCCACCACCCAATTCAGTCCCAAAACACTTCCCCAATAATTAATAACCAAGAAACTAAGTTCTACGGATCAAAAAATGGATTAGGGGATTAGGAACCTTACCTTTTACACAAAAAGTAGTGGAATAATGATGTTTATGGGGTTTATTTCCGACTTAAATCGTGACTAGCCTGCTATGGCGGCCCCCACCCCGCCATAGTGGCCTTGCCCTAGCAGGATAATTCTCACCCTGGCAGTTTACACAGAATCAGAGATTCGAAAGTTGAGTATCAAACCCCTATTTCACAACACAGCTTAAACCCATGACACTCATATACTACCCGTTCATGCTAAGATTAGTTTCGGAAGTTCTACTCCCCCGAATTTGATTTTGTAAAGTCATATGAGTTCGTTAACATCTTAGCTATCTATTTATGCAACCAAATTCATTATTGAATCTCTCATTCATTACCTGATTTCCCTAGACTCGCATGACTAAGATTTCGTCCAAATATGGACTATGATAGGAAAACCCAAGTCACTACAAAAAGTTTTTCTGACCCGAATTCTTTCCTTATTGGCTTTTCTATAATGATGTAAATAGGTCGTTACAATAGATACCAATTTACCCATCACTCGTCCCCGACTGACAAACTAGGAATAACGGCTAAAGTAAGGGTAGAGTAGTACCTGAGTTGTCGAATAACTGGGGATACTTGTCTTGCATGTCCTTCTCGATTTCCAAAGTAGCTTCCTCAACTAGACAATGCTTCCATTGAACTTTCACGGACGTAATCTCTTTGTTCCTCAGCTTCTGGACATCACAATCAAGAATTGCAACTGGTTCCTCCTCATATTGAAGGTCTTTGTCTAACAATACTGAGTTCCACTTTATGATGTAATACCCATCACTATGATATCTCTTCAACATGGACACATGAAATACCGGATGAACTCCCAATAGGTTAGGAGGTAAAGCCAATCTATACGCTACTGGTCCTACATAGTTAAGAATTTCAAATGGTCCAGTGTATCAAGGACTAAGCTTGCCCTTTTTGCCAAATCTCATCACCCCTTTCATGGGTGACACCTTAAGAACCTTCTCACCAGTCTGAAATGCCATGTCTCTTACCTTATGGTCTACATCTTTTTTCTGTCTACTCTGTGCTGCTAAAATCTTAGCTTGAATACTCCTCCTTTTATCTTGAGCATCCTTCACTAAATCAACCCCAAAGGTTTCACATCTCCAGCTTCAAACCATCCTATGGGTGATCTACATCGTCAATCACACATTCCCTCAACATGTCCTCTAACACTTGGATAGTTCTGTCCGACAACCCGTTCATCTGCGGATGGAAAGTTGTACCAAAAGTGAGTTGTGTGCCCAATTCATCATGTAATTTCCTCCAAAATATAGATGTGAATTGCGAACCAGGGTCTGAGATGATAGAAAGGGGCACCCCCTTCAGCCTTACTATCTCTTTTACATACACCTTAGCCAATTGCTGCGTATTATAGTCTACTCTGACCAGAATGAAGTGGGCTGACTTAGTCAATCTGTCAACCACTACCCAAATAGAATCAAATTTCCCCAAGGTCTTGGGGTGACCAACCACAAAATCTATAGCTATACTTTCCCACTTCTGTTCGTGAATTGGCATTCTATGGACCAAACCTACTGGCCTCTGATGCTCATAGTTTAGTTATTGGCATTTTTTATTCTTAGCCACAAACTCCACTATGTCTTTATTCATGCCAGGCCACCAATAAAGTCGCTTCAAATCTTGGTACATCTTGGTCACACCAGGATGAATAGAATACCGCTAACCATGGGATTTTGTCAATAAATTATGAATCAAGTCGCCCACTCTAGGAACACAAATCCTTTCTTTAAAACTAAGTACACCCCCTGCATCAAGAACCATATCTTGTGCCTTACCTATCACTATCTTCTTCCTAAGCTCATTCAAATTCTCATCCTTAAACCTTGATCTCCTCAAGGAAGGTGGTCCTTACCTCAATGCTAGCTAATACCCCACCTTTTTCTGAGCTGCCCAACTGCATGAACTTAGACTCCAAATGTTGAATTTCTTTAGCAAATGGTCGCTTGCTCACACCTAAGCAAGCTAGACTGCCCATACTCACCGCCTTCCGGCTTAATGTGTCTGCCACCACGTTAGCCTTACCCGGATGATACTAAATGGTCACATCACAATCCTTGAGTAACTCTATCCACCTTCACTGTCTTAGATTTAGATCCTTTTAAGTGAATACATGTTGTAGACTATGATGATCAGTGAAAACCTCACACTTGACACCATAGAGGTAATGCCACCAAAACTTAAGAGCGAACACTACCACTACAAACTCTAAATCATGTGTTGGGTAATTCCTCTCATGCACCTTCAACTACCGCGATGCATAAGCTACAACATTCTTATCCTGCATTAACACAACACCCAAACCCGAATGGGAAGCATCATAATAAACAATAAAATCTTTACCTTCCACCGATAGTGCTAGAATAGGTGTTGTGTCAAAAGAGTCTTGAGCTTTTGAAAGGTCTCATCACAATTTTTGGTCCATTTTAACGACACCTCCTTGTTGGTCAACCTTGTCAGATGTGTGGCAATAGAAGCAATGTTCTTCATAAATCGACGATACTGGTTATCGAGCCTCACAAAACTCCTAAATTCAGTCACAGAGCTAGGCCGAACCCAACTCTAAACCGCTTCAATCTTTTGGGCATCTACCATTACCCCTTCCCTGGAAACTACATCCCCCAAAAAGGCAACCGAAGTCAACCAAAATTCACACTTAGAAAAATTTGCATACAACTTGTGTTTCTAAAAACACCTAGAACAATACGAAGATTGTCAGCATGCTCTTCCTCACTTTTCGAGTAAACCAAAATGTCATCAATAAATATTATCCCAAATGAGTCAAGAAATGGTTTGAACACACGATTCATCAAACTCATGAAAGTTGCAGGCGTATTTATCAACCCAAATGATATAACTAGAAACTCATAATCCCCATAGCGGGTTCTAAATGTCGTCCTAGGTACATCCTTAAGCCTAATATTTAACTGATGGTAACCAGACCTTAGATTAATCTTAGAGAACACTGTCACACCTTGCAACTGGCCAAAAAGAACATTTATTCGAGGTAATGGGTACTTGTTTCTAATGGTGACTCTATTCAATTGCCCGTAGTCTATGCACGCCATTTTTTTACTTAACAAATAGGACAGGGGCACCGCATGGGGAAGCACTAAGATGAATGTACCATTCTTGTTTGTAACCGGATGGCTAGTGTGTTATTTGATCTGGGTTCTACTTATTCGTCCTAGTGGACGTCCTTGACCATTATTACCATTTCCCGCGGGTACCACTACTCTATCATGTTGTTGCATGGGGTCCAACATGCGTGGGTGGGAACAATCTCTCCTCATATGCCCAAGTTCTCCATAATTATAACAAGTGTGATCAAAAGATTTCGTGCCGCCCGTCGAAGATGTGGCTCCCTTGCTATCATATATCAAATTATGAGGTGGACTTCCATAGTAATTACCTATAGAAGCGGGCATAGCGGATTGAATTGGCCGGGCTGCAAGTATCGGCTACCCTGAACCTCTGGAGTAGGAACCCTAAAAGTTACCTGTGCTCTTAGCTTTCTTAGCCAACGCCTTAGCCTGCCCATCGCGTCACACTCCTTCCACTTTCTTCAAAAAATCCGTTACCTCATTAAAACCTTTCCCTGTAGAAGTCATGTGCACAAACAATACCTGTAACTCAGAGTTCAGTCCCTTGAAGAATGACAGATCATCTCTTCCTCAGTAGTCACCAATTGCGTAGCATATCTAGACAAAGCATGAAACTTAGATTTATAAGAAGCTATAGAAATACAACCCTACTCTAAATCCATGAATTCATCCTTCTTGCGATCTCTCTTGTTCGGGGAACGTATTTCTCCTAGAATAGAGAATGAAATTGGGTCCAAGTGAGTGGGGGTAAAGGTGAAGATCTGCATTCCACATAAGCTCTCCACACTACTTAGCCTCACCTTGAAGCTGAAAAATCACAAACTCTACTCCATGCTGATGGGCAATACCCAACTTATGCAGCCTCTCATATCAATCTAAGATGAACTCATAAGCGTCTTCACTCTTAGAACCATGGAATACCGGAGGCTTTAATTTCCAAAACTTGGTCAGTATTTCATGTTCATTACCAGTCATTACGAGACGCAACAAAGGACGGAAAAAGGCATCATTGTCTAATGTTGCATCTCTCCTGGGACTAGTAATAGTAGCGGGGAGGTTCGATGGGAGTTAAGTAGCTTGCGCTGCTGTGAGGATTCCAGGACCAACCAATTCCTTCAGAAAAGACATGATTTGTTGAGCTAACACTGGGTCTAAGAGAGGACGCAAGTATTCCTAGCTAGTGCATACTCTTCGTGTCCAACATCCTCCTTGTCCTTAATCTGCACATTCTCATCTATCTCTTCATCATGCACTGGAGGATCCTCATTTCTTGGAGCATTCTCAACCGGTGCTCCATCCCTAGTAGGTGCTACCCTTCCTCGGCCTATACCCCTTGCCCTTCCTCTACCTCTTCCTCGACCGTGCCCTCTTCCTGCAGACTCCTCAGCGGGCTCATTGATGGGATCTACGAGCCTGACATCGTTGAAGCGAGTGCTTACTATCTGCAGACATAAGAGTGAATGAAGTTAGAAATCTATTTGGATCGGCAAATACTATCTGGAATCAAGTTCTAGCAAGAAAGGAGACAATGTAAAATAGAGAAATTTCCTAAAGTCCTATAGCCTCTCGAAGAAAAGTACAGACATCTCCTTACAGTTCCGCAAGACTCTACTAGACTGATTTTGGTACATCGAGATCAATGAACCTAGGGCTCTGATACCAACTTTGTCACGACCCAGACCGTCGTGATTGGCACCCACACTAACCTTCATGTGGGAGAACCATTAATACTAAACAGATAACCCAAAATATAGACATTTAAAGATACATAAGCATGTTTAAATGCAACAATCAAATAGAGTTCCCATAAACTCCAAAGGTTCAAATAAATTAACCAACTAATGCGGAAAAACAACCCCTAAAGCCTGAAAGTCAATGTACCAAAACATCTAAAGTTTAACAATTCTAAGCAAAAGGGGGTGCAACCTCGAAACTAAACAAACGAGTATCTAACTAGAAAGTGTGAGTCCGAAAAGAGTGAACTAAAACATAAAGGACCCATGGCAGCCTGAAAGAACTAGCTCACTCTTTAATCCAATCTTGCTTACTGATCTCCTAAACGAGGTCTATCAGTAGCTGTCTGAAGATGCCCTCTACTCAACAAAGAAAGAGCAAGTGCAGTATCAGTACACAACCACAATGTACTGGTCGGATCACGCAGCTATTCCCGTATGTGAACATATAAATAAGCAGTCACAACATAGTAACACACATATACCGAACATAGACAATATCAATTATCATTTCAAGAGCAATGTACCATTCCACATCATCAATAATTCGCATATATGACAAGTCAATGGTCCTCACATGGAACCCATACCCAAACTGTTAGTGTGCCTGATCGCTACACCCGATCAAAGTTAGTGTGTCAAAACATAACACCTGTTCCAATATGTATGTCGGTACGTGACATCCGATCCCAATTAGTGTGTTGGAATGTAACACCCAATCCATTTAACAAGACACAATCAGAACCACAATGTACATTCTCATAATCGTACAATGAAGTGTTGATTCATTGCATGAAATCAGTCGTTCTTACTCATTAACATTAGGTGGGATTAATAGTGCAACATTCACATACATATATGTATTACATTGAAGCAATTGCTAATATACATCACAAAAATAAGAAATCAAACCATCACCTACCTCGCAACCAAGCATGAATCCTCCTAAGAAATTTGATTCTTCCCTTTCCGGATTCTTTCCGCTTGTTCTAGGTCTACAAACAAGTAATATAACGCAAGGATCAATAATTAAGGTCTAATTTACATGGATTATAACAAACCCAATAACTCGAGACAAAACACAAGATCCTAAGGTGCAACTAGGGCTTTTTCCCACAACCCCATTCAGTCCAAACCCCCCTCCCCAATAATTAATAACCAAGAATCTAAGTTCTACGGATCAAAAAACGAATTAGGGGAGTAAGAAACTTACCTTTTGCACCAAAAGTAGTTTAAAATTGTCAAGAAATCTCCTAGGGTCGTCTCCTAGCTCTTAAGAATAAAGTTTGTAGAATAATGACGTTTTTGGGGTTTATTTCTGACTTAAGTCGCGACAGGCCTGCTATGGCGACCCCTACCCCACCATAGCGACCCCGCCCTGGCGGTTTGCACTGAAACATCAATTTAAATGTTGAGTTTCAAACCCCCCATTTCATAACACACCTTCAACCCATGACACTCAGAAACACCCGTTCACGCTAAGATCAGTTTTAGGAGTTCTACTATCCCGAATCTGATTCTGTAAAGTCGTACGGGTTCCTTAACGTCTTAGCTCTCTACTCATGCAACCAAATTCATTATTGAATCTCTCATTCATTACCAGATTTCCATAGACTCACATGACTTTGATTTTGTCCAAATCTGGTCTAGGCTAGGAAATCCCAAGTCACTACAAAAAGTTTTTCTGACCCAAATTCTTTCCATGTTGGCTTTTCTATAACGATGGGAACAAGTCGGTTTAGCTACCTTTGTTTTGGTACTCTTCTTATACTTTACATCTTTTCGGTGATGCAGGTCCTAGTACCAGCTAGAAGAATGGATGGTTAATGCCATCTTTTGCAACTTGGGAGTAACAGAGACAAGAGTGAACTCTTGGCGTCTGTGTTCACAATGTCTCCATATGTATACTTGTTAGCTTGTTGTTTTCCTCTAAGATAGCTTGTTGTGGTATGACTTCACGTATCGGGACAATACTTTAGTTCAAGTGCCAATGATCGAGTGTAGTGATATAACCCAACCATGGGTTGGGATCGTTCTCACAGGAACTGGTTTCGAGAATTAATAGAAAAATATAATTTAGTTCTAATCAGTCATAGCTATAAGCATTATCGAATACAAACATACTAAATATAAGGGGTGACGCAAGCGTCAATTATCAATGGGAGTTTGTATTAGCTAATCGACAAAAATGACAAAAATATAAGGAAACGAGAGAGGGAGACGAGATTCTTGGCATGTGATAGGAATATGGGATAAAAGAAACTATCAGATAGATGCTTTTGATAGTACACCACTAAATATTTATAACTAGGCTAGACTTTAGTGGCGTAAATTCTCTCTCTCGCAACTTACCCCGAATCAACTCAATTTCTCTCGAACACCGTGTTGCCGCATTTAAGCACATCCTCTGACTTAGCCCATTCACTCTCTCGAGATGAAAGTGTGGGAGAGGGTCTAGGATTCACTCTCTCGAGCTAAACCCATGAAGACCCAATAACCACCGGCTATCGATTTTGTAGTCTTAGTTTTAAAACCTCTCTCTCGAATAAGCCAAAAACACTAAGATGAAATCGTATTTCCAACTACAATCTCATTAAGTTCAAACACAACTAGTAAACAAAATCACATTTAAACAGCGAATATACCAACAATAAGCAACACCCAACAGTAAATTTAACTCATATTCACAAAATCACATCCGAAGAATTGGGGTTTTAGCTAGACATGAAAAGGAGATAGAAATCGATACCAACAAGTGTTTCCATCAAGTGGGTATGATGAATAAAGTCTTTAAACAAGTTAAGGATAAAGATTCGTCGAGACCCACTTCCAATTTCTTGGAATTGAAAATCTGCAAATCTTCAAATCTTCAAGTTCAAGCACTATGTCTCCAAAAACTCTAAGAACTAAATCTGAAATATTCATAGTCTCAAAAATAAATTTCTCTCTAAAGTTTGATACTAACCTAACAATTTAAACAAGTATTTATAGAGTTTGAAAATTTGGGCTGCGGAGGATCACTCAGCGCAATTAGTAGGGATCGCTGACATACTCGGTGATCCACCCTTTGGTCTGGTTCATCGCTTTAATGCTTTTGCCTTCAGCATTCTCACATTTTGAGGCATTGGGCGATAGAGATTTTCTTCGCAGAACTGCCCGGCATCGCGCCGATTGCTCCTTTTCATCGCAGACTTGACCTTCTCCTTAAGGGCTCAGTAGACTAGAAGATTCAGCGAGATTTAGGACCTTTCAGAGACTCGCCTAATAGTTTAGGCAATCCTCAGGAAGTCTTTTATCCGTTATTTCAGCCGCTTTGTTCCTTTTTTCTTGATAGCGTCCTAGCTTTGTCTCTCAATCCAAATACCTAAAACTTAAGGGTTAACATCAGCTATGGAGACAAAATATGCATTTGTGGACACTAATTCTATAAAAATATAGCCCTAAATGAGTCCAAATTGTGGACTCATCAACACTCCCAACTTAACATTTTGCTTGTCATCAAGTAAAACTCAAGTTCAGCAGTTCAAAAAGGATGTCTCAAACAGTGCTACACAAGACTCAATCATGAATGTACACAACAAGGCTCAACTTACTCATGCAAGGATTAATTGTATACTCAAAGACTCAAGTTGTGACACAACATTATCAAAGATTCTCAAGCTCACTATACTTGTTTGAAATGCAAGTTCCAGCTCAACAAAGGTATTCAAATGTCCTCACACAAAGAATGATTCCATATTCACACACAATGGTTTAATCATTTAGAGTTCCAGAATCAAATGCAACGCTCACTCTCACAAAGAAGAACACAATGCATGCTTTCACCCATAGGTTTGCCCGTATTTTCCAATCAATAATTGTTTCAGCTCATTCAAGGTCAAAAAGGTCTTTTTCAAGGCTTGTAATGGGGCTGAGTACAATGGTATGGTCATTTAGGCTCACTGACTTTTATCCTCGTGAAATGTGGTACTTTCGACACTCCCTTTCCTCTTCATTCATCATTTTCTTTAGTGTTGAGAAATCATTCCATTATTCACTTCCATGGATTGTTTGGAATCCCCTTTCTTTCTCATAACTTTATTTCACAACCTTTTCTTTTTCTTTCTCTTTTCTTTTTTGTCTTCATTTTTTTTGTATGGAGGGGTTCAAATTTTTCTCAACACCATGGGTTGAAGGGGACTTGGCTTGCACTTCTTGACTTAACTTCAGTTTTCACCACACCCCTAACTTAGGCTTTGGGCCTAAGTTGACTATTCAATCAACCACAGTTGAAGAGGATTATAGGTAGCGGATTAAGAAAGTTCATGTTTTCATCAAGTTTCTTCCAAAGAAAGGTAAGGCTCAAGGGGAGTTCAACAGAGGTTCACACACTCAAAAGGTAGGCCACAAAAAAAAGTATAGGTCAAATTGGCTGACACTCATCCAAGTTACCTAAGATCATATAAAGAGATAGCCTTACATAGTTGACCGGACCAACGGGGAAAATTCTAGGTGTTATCATGCATGGTTCACAGTAAGCTCATCTCACAAGCCATCGACACCAAAGTCAAACAAGACTTCACACTTTTGCTAATGTGCAATGTTCATCACAAGAGAATCAATTCGATAATTGACTAGTCACAATGAGATGCAAAGAGTTGACATATTGACTATGTAACTTAGCTTGGTCTCATCGTAGCCGCACATTCATGTTCATTTGATTATGAGCACTATTTGAGTCATCGATATTGATCAAAACCGAGACTCAAATTTGCTAAAGAACAGCCACATTCAAGTGCATACAAGAAGTGGCAAAAGAATTTCGAAAGGGTCAAAAATCATTTTCCATTTAAAATCAAGGAGCCACACACTCAAACATCCACGAAAAGCAGTATAAAATACAATGACCCAAATATATCAACAAAACACGAACATCAATATTCACACAAAAGGTGGGCCCAACCCCACTATAAACAAAAACAATTTTTCCTCAAATGCAAATGAAGTAAAGTATCCAAAATGTGAATGAAAATAAGACAGAGAGGGAGGTAAAGAAAGGGTCATGTCTACGTAGTCTCTCCATCTGTCTGGGCCTCAGTGCCCGGTGCAGCAGTCTGTACTTGGGAAACAACACCCGGAATCACCTCATAAACAACAACTCCACTAGAGATAGCTATGGAGGTCCCTGGAAGATCTGTCAAATCTCTGAATATGTTCTCCTCATGTACCCTAGTTTTCTCCTCGTCGGTTTTAGCATCCGACTCCTCAACTATAGGCTCATCCCAGTGTGCATCGCCGGTAATATCCGGAGGAATCCCTGAGGTCTCAGGTGCATCCATGTCATCTATATCCTGAATTAATGAATTGAAGTCGGTAGACTTCAAATAGTCTACGTCCTTCCTCAAATTTGCTACCTCAGCCTTCAAAGCCGGAACCTCGGAGGTCTCCCCTGTCTTCTATCAGAAACTGTGACTCTAGTAGCCAGATCATTAACAGAAGCCCGGAGAGGAGTCAATACAGCCAAAATAGTACTCTTAATCATCCCATGTATGAATCTCTCCAATCGAGTCACCCTCACATCAGCTGAACATGCCAGATTCCCCATCTTCAGGATCATCGCCTGAGTAATCTTAACCTGCTGGGATGAGGTGGAGGTGCCTGAAATCTGTGAAGAAGTAGAAGTGGCAGAAATACCTAATGGCCCAGAGGCCGGGGTAGGCAAAGATGCCTCTGCAGGTAACGAATCAACATAAACTTTCAGAGAAATATCTGTTGGAGCTGCTCTCCTCCCGTCAGCCTATTCTTATGTGTACTTGGCCTCAATACGTCGGATGTCGATGGAGGAAGAAGGGGTAACCTCAATATCTCTCGCAACATCTCGATGTACTTCAGCACATCTGCATAACTCAGAGATCAGGTTCAGGAATGGCAGAGAAGTTTGTCTCTGCTTGGCTCTCATGGCCATATCCTATGAAATCAGCAGTCCTAGGTCGATGCGCCTCCTGGATATGATGGACCCTAGGCATACTGTCTTAGAATAGCGGAGGACAGACTCGTTCTGAGATGGCATAATAGTGCTGCTGATAACGCCAAACAAGAATCAAAAAGCAATATTCAAATCCCTTTTCTCCATAGGGGCGCCGGCCTCGATCCACCTCGGGGTGGTATCAGAAATCAAAGGTGTCAGCTACCCCTTCAGACCATCCAAGGATTGAGCAACAGGCAATCCATCATATGGATGTGTAGAGTGCAGATCTCTACCTAGTACAATGTTAATATACTCAATGTTGCACCCGATCTCCTTGCCTCAGACCATGACCGCCTTAACCGATATGAACTCACTGGCCTTCTTCTTGCTCTTGGGAACCAAATCACCATAAGCTGTGTAAAACTTGTGAAGCCAAGAGGGAATATAAGGGCCTTGGGGACTAGTGAACTACTCGAACATGTGGAAGTGGAGGGCCTCCCTCACATCTTGATATTTCCCTTCCTAGCCTTCTGTAGAAAGCAGCTTTTCCTCGAGGATAGTTCATAACCCATCTCCTTTCAATCTATTCAGATGCCTGGGAGGAGGAATGACAGGGAGCATAGGGGTCACAGGAAGTGCCTGAGCTGACACTGATTATCTTGCAGGAGAAGTGGCAGTTGAGGGAAATCTGGTGGGTATGGGTTGAGATTTAGCCCGGATCTCATCCCTTCTAGAGATCAAAGGTTGCTCGTCTTCAAGCTTAGACAAATCATCCTGGGTGTTAACACCTACTCTCTTAGTTGTGTGCTTCTTTCTTTAGCCTTTGTCTCGTGGTGGAAGTTCTTGCCTTCTCTTCTTTGGAGGACCTGATCCCCCTTCGTTTATAGTAACGCCCCATGCTTTCTTCTGGGGTGGCCTAGCTAGATTTATTCGCACCATATCTGCAAAATATTGGAGAAAAGTTAATAAATAATCACATCAAAGTACAAAAAAATTAATTGTAAACAAACTTGCCGAATATCTTTGGCGGGCTAGATCGGGCTACTCAGACTTCACCCTACCAATCTAACCAACATGCAAGCATACCCCACAGGATTTTACTCAATTTAAGATACAAATTTATGGGCATTCGATGATCAAAACAATATGGGCAAGATTGTCAAGTTTAAAAATAGGCATATTCAAAACAACTAAGATCAGAGAGGCCCAGCACACATCACTAAGATAAGATCATCTGCAAATGAGTACAAAATGTGTTAAAAATAAACACGGGATTCGAAATCCAACCTCTTATGCTGAACAATATAAATTTGAGATGCTGGGCGGCAAAGTTTTCCAACTCTGTGCACATATCAACAATAAAAATAATTATGAAATGCAAGAATGCTGAAAATACTAACTTGGTGTGAGTTTGTGAAGTTTAAAAGCGAGGGAAAGTGAAAAGTTTGAAACTTTAAAATATTTAGCCATTAATAACCCTCCAATTCGCGTCCCTTCGGCGACGTTAGTCGCAAACGCAAATCCACCAGGTGATTCACCGTGTGGTCACTTACCCTGCCAAATTTTACAGGACCTTTAGTTACTTGGGGGTCCAAACGGCGGACAACATCGGGATCGCCGACCTGTTCAGCGATTCATTGAATGAAACTTTGAGCTTGCGAAACGCAATTTCCACACACTCTCCTCACTTTAACCTATATACTCAACACACCATTATTTTTATACCAAAAATAATGCAATAAAGGGTTTTGGGTTACCTCCCAAATAGCGCCTTAGTTAACGTCGTGGCACGATGCGGGTTAACACCTAAATTTCACTTTTAGGGTTAGCCAAAACATCACTTGGCTACCCACTGCTTTGTGGCGGATGGAGATGAGGCATCACATGACCTGTAAGGTTCTCGAGCAGCTGAATGGATCTGGAATGAGAACCAATCATCTATTTCATCACTTCGATATTCTCCTTCATCTTTTCGAGCACCCTATCATGCTCACTTACCTTGTTGAGAATGATTGAGAGCATTCCTTCAATACGTTTACCCCCATTGTCCTTGGGCTTTCTTCACTCATGATGGAGGACGTATTTGTCCTTCATTTTGCATTGAACTTCAATCTCCACTATCTTTTTGGCCAACTCATCCATCTGAGTCATCAGTGCGGCCAACATGAAGTCCTTCTCTACTTCTTGGTTTGCTTCAGCCATATGATCAAGCAGGTGGGCTGCTATGTAATACCACCCGGAATGAGTTGTCAGCCAATGCTTTGTTTTCGGGACCAAGGCTCTTATAGAAGCAGTCCATGAGGACTATATCAGGAATTTCATGAGTGGGGCATCGAATCAGGTCAAACGTAGTTCATAAAAAAATATTTTTCTTGATTTTTTTCCTACAAAATACATCTTTTGAGAAACGAATCAGTTCATGGTTGACAAAATGTTTTGACTTTAGTTGGTACCACAATTAGTATGATGCATATGAAGCCACTTCAACTACTTTCAGACAAATTTGAGGTCAACTTGGGTAATCCCTATGGTTTCAAATGGTACCTTGAACATGCTTAAGTATTTACAAGATGAGTTCATCTTGCTTAAATTAAGAGATAGAATTATTCATATCCTCATGTTTCAAGTGCCCTCGCAACAAATAAAGTCCTACTTCACACATAATAGAAGTGTTTTGATCTTAGAACATTTTAGAAGTCACTCACACTCACAAAGACCTTCAATGCATGAGATTGAGATACCATATGCTTGGCCCTCATGTAAGTATCCAATAATGTGAGAACACAAATTATGAGATCAAATAGGACTTGTCATTGGCTTGCGCTCAGAGATGTGGGACCAAGGAATAGTGCATTTATGCACTCAAAATGATATATGCTAAAATACGGTTATTCAAATAAAAATGTTTCAGGTTCAAAATGGGAGTTATATGGATAACATGTCATTTGGTATGCTGGAAAGGCACAATCGGATCAAAGGAAGCCTATAATCACTTCCCAAGTTAAATGTTACTCAAAACTTTGCCTCAGCCAACATTTAGGACAAATTGTAGATCAAAAGTCATTCCATTGAATTTTATATCTAAAGCTCACCACACAATGCACATGAAATAATGAGGTCGAATTTGATTTAACCTTAACTTTAAGCAAAAGAGTTTCTCAAGTATTACATAAATATATCAAGAGGTACAAAAAGAAGTCTATAGGTCACAACAATGTTAGTCTGTCTTGCAAAATAGTTTAACACTTTATTATTTTTCTTATGTACACTCCTAAATATATTGGTACCAACCAAGTCAATTTTTCCTAGATTAAAAAAAAAATCTCAAATTTTTTTCCATCCCTCTTATTTTTTGGTTGCCCCAAGTTTTTGTGACGAGGACTTTTAAAATATTTTCTTAGTTGAACCGAACCTTAATAAGGTTGCCTACGTATCTTGTCAAGGCAAGAATCAGGTCAAACGTAGTTCAAGATAGATGAAGTTAAAACCCTATAGTTTTCTTTTGAAGGACAAATCCTACTTTTAGAATGATTTTTAAAAATAAAAATAAATAAGGATGACTGAACCTGGGGAGGGTTGCCTACGTATCTCATCGAGATGAGAATCAGGTGCGTAGTTCGTTCAAATTGGATAGTAAAAAACTGTAAAATATTGAAACTTGACTTGACAAATGCATTATTTGTAAAGACTTTATAAACAAATATATTTTTTATTTCTCACATAAAATAATCTAAGTACCCAAGTAAGAGAGATACTTGTCCTAGACGGACTCAACTCTTGGCTCAGGTCTCACTAAGTAAAAAATGCAAATGATGTAAATAAGCGGAGCTTACTAGGGATAAATATGTCTGTATATTAGGTTTAATAGGCTTAAACCTAAAAATATTAGTGTCTAGAATGGCTTACTCGAGTGGACAACTCGAGCCAGGGAGGGACAACTTATCGATAACAGCGCTATTCCGACTTCAGTGTTGATCCAAACCCGCCTAATATGTGCAACTAAAGATCCTTCACTGGATGTCAAGACACTCTAGCTTTATCTAAAGAGAAAGTAGGATGCATAATTGCATTACTGTGAATGTGTGTGAAGTATTACAAAAGACCCAAAAAAAGTGCGCGAGAGAAGACAATTTACTACAGTTCAACAATAAAAAAGAGATAAATAGGCATCAAGTAGCACATAAGGTTATCATACACAATATATCCAAAAAATAAAATAATAACATCAAGTAAAAGTCAATATAACAAAGCTCGAATTATGGTTAGTCCCCAGCAGAATCCCTAGAGATATCACACTTCTTTCCCGCGCACGGCGGTAGGGTTTTTCCAATTTAAGTGACAATATTGAATAGGGATTATTTTCATTATTTCAGATTCGCCACTTCGAATTGAGTTATGGTGTTCCAAGTCACTTTTTTTTATTTCCCTAACCAAAAGGAAATGACTCTTTATTTTGGTCTGCGAACTAGAAATTTGGATAAGGAATTTTGTTGATCGAGGGGAAGGTATTAGGCATCCCTCGAGTCCCATGGTTCTAGCACAGTCGCTTTTATTAACTTTTACTTATTTTAACTATCTTTTGGATATATTTTTTGTAGGCCATGATTTGCTAGCATTTTTATTCGTTGAATTTTTATTTGGTCTCAACCTAGATACATAACCGCATTCTTGGTCTTCACGATTACAGACATAACTGTATTCTTTGCATCACACTTAATAACCTTACTTTTTATAAGTCTCTACTTTAAATTAATAAAAATTAATTATATTAGTGGACAAGAAGAATCACACATCCTTGACTTTTTTCTAATTGTCTCAAAAAAGATGCGCAACAACATTCTTAGTCGAAACAAATATTTTTAATGTGTCATACATCCATCATAATGCTTACCTATTGCTAGAAATATTAAGCGTATTATTAGTGACTAAATTATTTTTATACTATTTATATTAATGAATACTATTTAAATAATAAAAGTCTAAAATATTAGACAAATAGAAAGTTATTTCATGTTCAAATTCAATATAGAAAGACATTAAAAAAAAGTGTAACTCTTCATCTCTTAATTTTTCTAAAGTAAACACATTTGACTTTAGACAAATCTGACCAAAAAACTATTAGAATACTACCTTTAGGCCTTTTATGAATTGATATTAGCATTCAGTACAAGATGAGAGATAATATAGACTAAAGCAAAAAGGAAATGTTTCAATGTTACTATGTCAAAATTAAACACACATAAAATTTGAGAAACTTTATAATATAGGACTCAGTCTTGCACAATAATGATATAAAACTAAACAAAAAATAAATACATTAAGTGTTACCTCTTGTGAAAATTATTTCACTAGAAGAAAGGACTATAATCAGGAACCAGGAAAGTGAACCTCAAACTCAACTTTTATTTATAATTGGAAAACTATAATGTGAGCCATGATTTTTCCTTCTTTTTTTTTCTGCCCGAAGGTGTAGGATGTAGCTTTGGTGTTTTTTTTTTTTTTGGTGGTGGTTAGGAAATAAAAATATTTTTGTTCTTGTTTTCTTTTTTGTTTGTTGTTCTCTCGTGTGTGTTATGTTTTTTTTCCTTTCTCGTGTATTTTTTGTGTTGTTGTGCAGATTGTTTTTTTTTGTGTGTCATCTGATGTATATGTGTTGGTGAGTATGTTGTAGTATTAATATAGTAGTGTATGTGTTGAGTGTGTGTTTAGGATATAAGGGTGTGCAGTAGGTTGTGTGGGAATGTGTTGGGGAAGTAGAGGTGAGGGTAATGGAGTGGAGTTGCGGTAGTGGGGTGAGGGTAGTTGGTTAGTTTTAGGTTTTTATTTTTATTTTTTATAATATAATATAATATAATATTTAAATACTTTTAAATTAATAAAAAATTGAGTAGCGAATAATAAATTATAAGTAAGAAATACTAGCTTACTTATTAAACAAAAAAAAAACATATTTTTTCGTTATTTTCAAATTTTTTTAAAACAAAGTTAATAAAATAAGATAAAAGTCAAAATATTTAACTTAGATTTATAAAATATTTAAGCTCTAAAAATTGTGTTAACCTTAAGTTCAGTCAGAACTTACGTGTCTACACAATGCCGCCTCCAGTGATCTTATTGTTGGGCACTCCCTGGATAATGCCACTCTTCTAGAGACTCATGATGAGAGCACTACACATGCATACCCTTTCAAGGGGACCTTTTTACCTTTCCTCCAGCAACTTTTTTTTTCTGTTGAGGACATTGCATTTACTCTTTTGTGGGTTTAGGGCACTTGTGCAAATATTCCCCTTTAAAGTGTATTTTGTTACTTTAAACTTTTGGATGATTGTATTATTTTTTTGTTTTTTTATAGTGTTTCGATTTGTTTATCTCACTTGGTCTCTTTCTTTTTCTCTCAAATTTTCAATTACCCCATAAAGTTTGGAAATCATGAAATGCTTGAGTTTTTATTGGTAATAATTTGAGAATTATTTGTGTTTTATATCGATGTCTTCAATAGCACTAATGATGAGCATGGTGTGTATTTTTTGTGTTGCAAGAATGAAATAGATATGGTTGCACGTTTGAGCGGTCTTTTTGAATGTGGTGTTGACTAGCTGCATTTTTATGTGAGCCTTGTAATAAACATTGCATGTAAGCTTTTTAAATTTTTAGGTTGTGATAAATGATTGTGTTTTAACTGCGATGTGTTGTGACGATTTACTTGAAAGCATGCTAGTGGAATCCTAGAATTTTCCGTTTTAGTCTAATTGTATAACCTTTAGAAGTGTAAGGAATGATCTTGTGGTGAAATTTTAGGATGGACCTAAACTTCCATATCATTTGTGACTACCTTGTGACGGTGTGCAACATTTTTGGCACCATTTGAGCCGAAACCATTTACTTCCAACCATATTGAAACCGCTTGAGCTAAATTGTCCCTTACTTCTCACCCAAAATCCTTTTTTAAGCATTTGTATGTGTCAATAGACAAGTTAGGTAAAAAGCCTAAGTTGTGGGTGTTATAAAGAAGAAGGAATGAACGTCAAGTGAAAGGCAAAGGAAGATGAAATGAGACAACTTTGATGTGTGTTACAAAAAGAAGGAACCCCTCATTATAAAAAAAGTGTGTGATGAACTACATTCAAAAATTGGAAATGAAAAAGAGACTTTGGTGAAATAAAAGGGTATTCCAAATAAAGTTATTGGCAAACTAAATTCTTGACTTCTCAAGTGAAAAACTGAAATGAACTTGAGAAGAAGTGTATATGATTGCACTAATGCATTGAAAAGGTGATGTCATTGAGCCAAATTGATAATACCTTAAGCCTCACTCAAATTACTGTAGAGACCAGGTTCCATCGTTATAGGAAATCCAACAGGGAATTTTTTTGGATCGGCAAACTTTTTCGTAGTAACTTGAAATTCCCAACCTAGTCTAGATTTGGATGAAATTGGAGTCATTAGGGTGTAGGGAAATCTCGTAACATTCGGGTAATATAATTATGATGTTGATTACATAAGTAAATAGATAAGTGGTTAAGGAACCTGTACGATTTTATGGATTTGAATTCGGGCAAGTAGAACTCCCGAAATTGAACTTAGCGTGAAAGGTATTTTCTGAGTGTTGTTGGCCGAAGGTGCGTTGTGAAATGGGCGGAATTGGAATTATTAAAATAGCTCACTATTTCGTGCAAGCCACTTTGGCGGTGATTTCTGTCGCCAGGGCGAGACCGCTGTAGCGGGGTGAGGGCCGCTGTGGCGGACCAGACACGACTTAAAGTCGTAAATAAACGCCAAAAACATTTTATTCTGCAATTCTCAAATTTGAGAGCTAAGGAACAAACCTAGATCTCTTCTTGACAGTTTTCCACCATTCAAGGTAAGATTTTCACTCCCCGAATACGTTTTTCGATCCGTAGAACATAATCTAATGGGGGAGGGTTTTTGATCTAGAATTCATGGTGGGAAAAGTCCTAATTTTAATAGTGGATCATGGGTATGATCTAGGGTTGTTAGAATTGTTAGTAATCTGGGTAATTAGTGATTGTTTATTGATTCTCATATTATGTTGATTGTTTGTAGACCAAGAACAAGCGAAACAAATCTGGAAGTGGAAGGATCAAATTTCTTACGGTTTCTAGCTTGTTTCGAAGTAGGTCATGGTTGTGATTCTATGATTGTGTGATGTATGTTTGTTCTTGCTTCATTATGATACATGTATGTATAAGAATGTTGCATTGTTGATCACATTAATTGTAAATGAGGATAGACGAATGATGAATGCCAATAATCATGACTTGATTGTATGATTATGAGAATATATTTGTGATTTTGATTGTGACTTGTTGAATGGATCGGGTGTTGCGTTCCAACACACTAACTTGGATCGGTTGTCACGTTCCGGCATAATTATGGGATCAGTTGCCACGTTCCAGTATGCTAACTGTTTGGGTTTGAGTTCCATGAGAAGATTAATGATTTTCTACAATTGTGTATCTTGAAAAATGTGAAATTGTAGCTTGTTCATAAATGTAGATAATATTGTATATGTTCGATATATGCATGTGATATATTGTGGTAATTACTTACTTATGTTTCACTTAGTGGGATAGCCGCGTGATCCTACTAGTACACTGTGGTTGTGTACTAATACTGCACTTGCTCTTTCTTTGTTGAGTACAAGGCATTTTAAAGTACTATTGATAGACCTTGTTTAGAAGATCAGTGATTGCAAATTGATTTCAAGGGTGAGCCAGTTCTTCTAGGCTGCCATGACTTCTCCTTTCGTGTATGTCCAAATTTCAGACTTAGACTTTTCTAGTTAGTTATTAGTTCATTAGCTTGGGGTTGAGACCCTTCTTATTACACTCATGGATCTTGTTAGATGTTTTTGTACATTGACTTTCAGGTTCTAGGCGTATTTTTCCGCATTGTTTAGTTGTTATATCTTTTGAAGTTTATGGGAACTTCAATTTTTAGCTATTTAAACTTGCTTCCATAACTTTACTGCCTTTGTATTTTGATTAAGTTGATTAGCTAATTAGTATAAATGGTTCTCCCACCGGAGGGTTAATGTGGGTCCCAATATTGATTATCTGGGTCGTGACCATTACAAGCCCAAAAAACCCTGAGATCATGCATAAACTTGATTTTGTGATACTTGGAAAATATGTGCAAACCTGTGGGTGAAGATTCCATGTACTTTTCTTTTGTGAGAGTGAGAGATTTATTAATTCCTTACTTCTTTAGTGATTTTCTTTATTAGAACATCGAATTGTTCTTTGTGTGACGGTACGTGAATGCATTAGTTCCAACATGGTTTTGCATTAGAAACAAAGCTATATTGAATTGACCTTTGTTTTATACTAGCTAGTCATCATTTGAAGAGTTTTTGTCATAATTGAGTTTAGCATAATTTTTAGAGTAGTCTTGAAAAGGAAATTGCATGTTAGCTCTAATTGACAACTATAGTAGGCACTCTTAATGAGCTATTTTTGTTTGTTAGTTAATTGAGGACAAGCAACCGTTTAAGTTGGGGGAGTCGATGAGTGCTAGATTTACACTTATTTGAGGCCTATTTATCTAAACAATTTGTGCCCTTAAAGCCTAATTTTTTTTTCCCTATTCAACATTTGAGGAAAAAACTATGCCTTGAGAACACAAATTGTTGAGCTAAAAATAGGCCTTAAATGAGTGTAACTCTACAACTCATAACCACCCCAAACATAAACTTTTGCTTGTCCCCAAGTAAATCGAGAACACAAATAGCTCAATATGGGTGTCTATGACAATTCTGAATGAGAGCTAACATGCAAGTGCCATTATAAGAATACTTTCAACAACATTATATACTCAATTATAATTAAAAATATATCTTGAAATGTTTACCATCCGGTAGAAAAATCAAGCTCAAGCTCACTATAACCTTTTTTCTAATGCAAGACCATGTTTTCACAAATGCATTCAAGTGTCCTCACATAAAGAATGATTTCATGCTCTCAGAAAGAAAATCAATAAAGAAATAAGGAATCAATACAAGTCTAATTCTCAAAAAAGAGAATTGCATGAAAGCTTCATCTCATAGGCTTGCCCATATTTTCTAGTCATCACACAACCCAGTTTATGCAAGATCTCAAGAGAGTCTTTTGTGCTTGTAATGGGGCTAAGAGTTAAGGTATAGTCAATTTTTCTTAGTGACTTCACCTTTCCAAAGCATTGCTGGAGTCATCTTCACCTCTTCTCAAGTTCTTTTTCATATCTTTTCAGTTGAGAACTCAAGATTTCGATTTGTCACTGAGTTTATCTTGAACTCCTTTTTATTTCACCAAAGTGTTTTTTTCATTTAAATTTTTCAAATGTTGTTCAACAAACATTATTTTTTATAAAGAGGGGTTCCTTTTCTGTAACAACTTCAAAGTTGAGTCGCATTTCATCTTCCTTTGCCTTTCACTTGGTTTTCATTCCTGTTTCATTTCCACGCCCCTAACATAGACTTTTGGTCTAAGTTGGCTATTCATACATACCAATGCCTCAAAAAACCTTTTGGGTGAGACGTTAGGGACAATTTTAATCAATAGGTTTCAATATGGTTGTCAACAAATTGTTTAGGATCAAATGGTGCAAAAATGGTTGCACACCCTCACAAGGTAATCACAAAAGATATGGAAGGTTAGGTTCCCTCTTAAAAATTCTGCCCAAGACAATTCCTTACACTTACCAAGGCTCCACAATAAGACTAACAACACTAATTCTAGGATTCTACGAGCATACTTTAAAGTAAAACCTCACCACACATGGCACTCAAACACAATCATTTATCACAGCCTAAAAAGATCAAATCTTATGTGTGATGTTCATTGCAATGCTCACATCCAAATGCCGCTAGTCAATTGAAGATTCAAACAAATCGATTAAATGTGCAACCACATCAATTTCTTTCTTCAAACAAAAACACTATACAACATGCTCATCATAAGTATTATTCAAAAACTCGATATTGAACATAATTGATCCTCGAATTATTATCAGTAAAAACTCAAGTATTTCACAATTTCTAAAGCTCATGGGGTAATTACAATTTTGAGAGAAAAAGAAAGAGACCTAGAGAGACAAAACAATCGAAACACTATAATAAATAATTATAATAAAACAACAAAAAAATGTTGAATTTAAAAAAACTGAAAGTAACAAAGTACAAAGTAAAGGAGAATATTGGCACAACTACCCTCAACCCATCAAAAAGTAAATGTGGTATCCTTAATGCAAAAACAAAAATTACTTGAGGAAAGGTTAAAAGGTCCCCCTAAAAGGCTATTCCTATATAGTGCTTTCATAAGGAGTCTGTAGGATCATCTGAGCTACAGTGCCTTACATTACAATAAGAAGAATGGTGGAGTCTGAAGAGACTCCACTTGTGCCAATGAGGAATGGTGGAGTTTGAAGAGACTCCACTAGAGCCAATGGTATAGGTATCGTCAAGGGGTCTCTCCAAAGTTGCATGAACAATAGTCTCCTAAACATCCTGTTGCTCAATCATTGTTAAAGCGACCCTCTACTCAGCCTCCTTGCTTCTCATCTACTCCCCATCTTTCTTCTCGACTAGATCATTATCGGCCCTATCATCTTCTCGCATGTCATCCTCAAATCCAACATCAACTACATCATCAATAGTCACATATTAAATCACGCCATAAGGAAGATCACTACTAGGCATAGTCGGGGGCTTAGACATAGGCATAACAGTTAGGGGAACCTCACTCCACAACACACAAAAGCCTATTTACCTCACCTGTTCTACATGACCTTTAAGGGGCCAATATCACCCCTTATACTAGCAATCACCACCAAACTACCCTCAGACTTCTCTTGGGCCTCTAATCTAGTAGTGAGGTTGTTCGACTTCACACCATGTGACTCTATTGAAGCCTCGCACCAAGTCAACCTATCTCTCGATGGAGCTAAAACCTTCTAAGAAGCCTGCGTAGGCAACTTGGGAAAATAAGCATGAACCTTCCCTTCTCTCACATCCGCAGAATAGGAAAAATAACCAATTTTATATATCATGGTCTAGGTCAATAGAGGACGAGAGATTATAGTGGCAGGTGCATCAGGAGCAGTGGAGGTTAAAGTGAAAGGTACATAGGAAGCCATGGGTATACGTGACGGCTCCACATAAGGAGAAGATGTAGTGGACTTAGAAGGAAAAGTAGCAGGATCAACCACAAGCATAGAATTTGGTGGTGGCGGCTTCCTCCGAGCCACTTCATCTAGTAGATTATCGCCTTCAATCCTCTCGATATCATTTTAGATGGCTGGGGTGATCGTACATCAATCTCCCCATGAAAGGGAACTCCAGCATCCTCACACAACTGTGTGATCAAGACAGGGAAAGGAAATAAAGTTCGAACATGTGGAGCTCTTAATAAAATATCTTCAACAATAACCTTAGTGTTGTTTCTTATCCAAAATAATCCGAAATAATAAAACGAGGGAATGCATGGGAATGGAATTATTCTGGGATGACATGATGCTAATTCTTATGAAGTCAAACTACTATCTCATAGCCACATTCATGTCCTTATTTTCATTTTTTGCTCTCTCGCCCATCCATGGTATGGAGATATCAGAGATAATAGGGGCTAACAAACTCTTCAAGTCATCTAGACTTTTATTCAGTCTGAGTGGGATGTAAGAATTAGTTGTACTTTTGGTACCCAAAAGATCATTGATTTACCCCAAGTGGCATTGCACTATCCTGCGATGAACTTTATCTTCTTCCAAGGGCTTCACGGTGCCCTTCGTCTTCATTCGTAGTGCCTATGTGTAGGCTACATAAAATTATTGTACTCATGTAGTACCATATGGAGGCCATGATATTGTGAGCTTCTCAAACCCATGGAATTTTATCTTGTCCCAAATAGCCAAGTACACATTGACCACTCCATCAATGAAGTCTTTGGTCATTCAATATCGTTCCACTACAAGAAAAAGCCTTATTTAAGACCAACATTTATGGACGAGTCAATTATCATGTTTCTAAAAGTATATTTATTGGTACGCGATTATATTTTGGTCCTTATTTGTACATTTTATTGAGAAGGTATTAAATATTGTCCTTAAAAAACTAATTCACTGGTCCCAAATTCTATTGAGGGACGTGAGGGGGAGAAAATTCCGCCAATACTTTATACTAAAATATTAAAAAAATAAACTTTCATTTTTCACAAAACATTAAGAGCTAAAAGATTTATACATAAGGTAAATGAAAAGACCTACATCTACTTTTATACAAAATTGATGCCCGTCCTAAAAGTTGCCCTAGTTTGAGCTCTTAAGAACGCCATTGCAACTGATCAAGGTCGTCACTCTGCCCTAATCTCAACTTTTTTCTGCTTAATCTTAATGTTCCTCTGCCATAATCATTTCTTTTTCTTTGTATCATTGTTGCTCTTCTCTAATCATTTCTTTGTATCTTTTCACCCCAGCTTTGATCAAAATAGAATTCCAGGTTGGTTCTTCTTCTGATCGAGTTTTTGTGTTTCTTGCATATGTTTTATTGGTGTGCTCTGCCCTAATCGTTTCTTTATCTCTGTATCATTGCTTCTCTACCCTAATCGTTTCTTTGTATTGTTCAACCCCAGCTTTGCTCGAAAAAGAATTCCAGGTTGGATCCTCTTCCAATTGAACTGTTGTGTTTCTTCCATATGTTTTATTGATGTCATTTTTTCATTGTTGTATTCAAGCTACTCTTTTTGTTCTTCCTCTTTTTTAACAATAAATAGGTTACTAGTTTCAAAATCTGGTCTCTTTTCCATTGTAAAATAGTGAGAAGATTATTGGACTGCAATTTCTAATAAATAATTGATTTTGTAAAGTGTATTTTGTGTCTCAAGATTCATATATCATATATAGTGCATATAAAATTTGAAGAAACTTATTGTTTCATGAATAACATATTAGCTTTATATATACCACTACGTAGGATGGGTCTTGATCAGTAGGCATAAATATAATCGTCATATCATAGTGTATACTCCACTAATTTGGATCACAAGTTCAGTTGGTAAATTGAACAAAACGACAATGCTTGCCTAATGTTATTTTAACATAAAGTAATTGCATATAGTTTTTAAAAAAACCTGCCTGAGGTAATCCTCATTTTAAGTTCCAATCATTTGAATTATTGTGCAATACTTGATTAAGATGCAAGGAAAGATCAGGGGATGTAATTTGTATCTAGTTAGGCATTTAAGCACACTAATATACTTGAAATATGGTAGCTATAAGTTGATAAAACACTGATATTAAAATAATGTCCTCTATTCAGTAACAAGAATAATAGATCTAATGAGTGGACCTCATCTTTGGGAAATGTGCTAGCACCAGTTATAGTAATGTCCTGCTTTTTTTTGTACCCTAATCAGTTATTAGTAGCCATGACAGAAAGAATACCATTGACATCAATGTTGAATTTCACTTCAATCCGGGGAACACCCCTTGGAGCCGGAGGGATTCCATCCAGGCGTAACATTCCAATAGACTTGTTATGTTTTACAAACTCTCTTTCACCTTGCCACACATTAATCTCAACACTGGTTTGGCCATCTGTTGCTGTTGAAAAAACTTTTGATTTTGAAGTTGGTAGTGTTGTATTTATTGGCATGATTTTAGTTTACAATGAAAATAGTCATATAACTATGGGTAATCGTCAATTTGAGTTCTAGTAGTTTGATATGAAGCTTGCATTTGGCCTCCAACATATTTCTTGTTAGCTGCAGAATTGATGTGTCTATGCCTAGTGGACCAAAACTTTTAATTCATCTCAGTCATAGTGTGAAACTGATCACCTTTATCCACAAATCTAACAAATTGACAGCCCCGTTATGTGCCATATTTTTCTATGTATTACAACCTTAACTCTATTGATTGAGGAATAGTTGGCCCTGAATATCTTCTAAAACAAGTAATCTTTGGATTCAAGTGCCATGTCACCTACAAAAATATATTATACTTAATAGTATTGTCTAAATGTTTATTCACCCGAATCATCAAGTCCTGCCCAGTTGAGCCTAAAAGTTTTCTTAATATTAGCCATCAAGGTACCATTGTATACTTGTATTTGCGCAACTGCATCACTAATAAATTGATATATATAACTTAAATAAATATTTACCTCTATTATGAATTAGTGAGAAAAAATGTAGTGTTCTAGAGTTTGGAATTATAGTCAATGTAGCATATAGTTGCAATTACTAGTTTTATTGATTCTTTCTTTATGTATTAGTTTGAGGATGCCACTAAGACATTCTTGACTTTATGAGAAGTTAGTTATGAGCCAAGACTTTTTAATCATAGGCGACTACCAATAGGAATTTTTTAATAACAAGCAACTATTTTGTGTAAGGACAAAGCTATAGAAGACTACATGTTTTAAGATAATTAATCTTTTATGTTTCATAATGCAATCAGATTATTTAAAAAAAATATGCATTTCATTCATTTTTGAAATCAATAAAGTCATGAGTGATTTGATTGAGCTGTACAATAAGCCTCCCTATTAGATAATTACATACTCCATCTTATCTTATCTTAAGATGAGATGTACCAAGTTTGTCACAACACAAGGCTAGCCCCTAGATGCGACACGCCATACTTGACCCTGAAGGGGTCTCATACAAGCCTCTAGCATCATCATTACATAAGACATAGAAATATTGCAAAAAAATTAAAACTTTACAATCGAAGTCCAACTTCACTTTTCATAAAATAAAGTAATAGGAAATATAGACTTTGTCTCATTACCATCTAAAACATAGGAATACAAAGTTTTGGGACTTAGCCCTTTACATCAGTAAATGTCTCAAAGGAGAAGTACAATAGAAACTAAGAAATGACTACTCTGTCCTCAGACTTGAGGACTCACCACACTTGGAGATAAGCAATCCAAGTCTTCTTCAATAAAGAGAATGTATGTCACCTAGCCGGAACCTACACTTATCAAAAGGTAAAGGAAAAAGGGGCTAGCACAAAATTGTACTAAGTATGGAAACATGCATAAAATCCTTGAAATATGATAAAACATACATTTTATTTGAAAAGTATGCATTTGTGAAGTTTAGAAATCAATATGCATTTTCAATGTCAAAGACAAGCCATAATCACATTTATAGTCACAACATAGTAACATCAACACCTTAGCAACCCCTAAGGAACACTTGTTCAATGTATGGTTGGCATCCCATAATACCAACCATACCAAGTACTCCTTTGAAGCTACCTTGGTCATACCTATTAGCTTGGGACCTCATCATAATCAATAGTCATCAACAAGAAAATAGTCATGTACATTACTTGAACATAAGGAAAGTCATCCATATCAACTATCCATTCAACATACATGCATACATTCATATCTCATCATAACATAAAGGAACCACCCCATAACATCCTAATAAGTCTACTTGTGCAATGTAAAAGTGAAGTCCCATACCCCCACTCCTACTAAGTAAACCTACCAAGAAGTCATAGTTTGGTTCATGTCTCATTCATTATCTTGTCATATAGGGAAGAATATCATAACCGACATAGACCATGTGAGCTACATTGAATCCGGTGTCATGTAATCTAGACCGAAAGAAGGTGTCCTACTTGCCTAAGGTAGAACTATCATGTTTAGCCTTAAGGTGGATCCACTAGCTAAAGTCCTATGTTGGAACATAGTTATGGGATAGGAAGATTGCTTCTAGAAACCCGACCTATTGCATTGGCGGAGGAGTTTTCATCTCATGAGTTCACTTGGATGACCCAACCTATTGCATTGGCGGAAGGGCCTTTACCTCATTGTCCATATCCACTCGGTGCTAAGCATTATTTCCCAAATTATACATAATTAGTCTTAAATTGCATTTACATGTGTGAAGGAGTGCTCTACCCTTCATTCAATACAATTCATCATTATAGCTCATAGATTCATTAAAGGTGAGAATCAACATTAACATGTGAGTAAAACTTTCACATTACATTCATAGTGTTTTCATGAGAAATAGCCTTTCAATCAAACATCCATGTTATCAACATCCTAGACAAGTCATACATGAATATGTGTAAAGGGTAAGGGGAGAATTTACCTTTCAATAATACCTCAATTTACATAATGGGGACAAGTTCTTTACCTTTCAAGTGAATCATGAGTTCACATACAACTTTCATCAATCACGAACAAACCATCACAATTTACCCCCTTGAAGGATCATGAAATAAGTCTCACAATCGAACTTAGGAATACTACTTTAAACATGAATAAAACAAGCTTCAATAACTAATTCAACATAGATACAATTCATAGTTTTCACCTTGCATCAACAAACCCATCATAATTCATGAAATTGGGGTCATGGGTTCATGGGGAATTTTACAATAAAAATAACCATTAAACATCAATTCATCCATAATATATGACAATTAACATAATGAAATCATTTTTAGGAAGACCCCGTGGCTAGAATAGAAACCCTAGTTTTTGAACAATATACCAATTTCGAAATTAGAGTTTGAAGGACTTCATGGATAAAAGTGTTCCATGAATCAAGGTCCCCATACCTTAATTGAAGCCTTGCCCACGAATTGGAGTTGAGAGGATGGATTCTTGAGCCCTAATCTTCAAGTTCTTGGTGTTCTTCAATGGATGAACTATGGAGAGAGAAATATTGGAGAGTAAAGGGATTTGGGGAAATATTTGGGTGTTTGAGTTTATGACTTGAAAAATGGGTGAAATTGACTTTCAAACAATATCTAAACCACCCACAAAAATACCCAAAACACCCTTCACTTAATTGAACTAAAATAGGAAAAGACTTGAATGACCCTCATTAAGTTGACCCCGTCCAGTCTCACGAGCACCCTTATAAGCCGTGGTGAGGACCACGACTCGTAGTACTTGTCATGAAGATTAGGGCAGTAGCCCCTTCATGGTGGCATAAGGCTCACACGCCCAAGGCATCACCACGAGGGGCTCCACGAGCCATGGTGAAGACCACGAGCCGTGGTCCCTCTCATGGTCCTTGAGGTAGTGGCCTTGCCACTTGAGACCATTGGCTATTTGCCTAAGTCAACTTCACGAGCACCTCCCATGGTCGTGGTCATCACCACGGACCTTAGTGATGGCCGTGAAGTTTGACGCAGTAGCTAGGGAAATAGTGGCCACATTACATGGTCCCTCTTGTGAAGGGTGAGGTAGTGTGCTAAAGGCTAGGGGTAGCCTTGGCCTTTGGCCCCTTTGCCGTGGCACGTGCCTCATGGCCTTGACCCTTATAACTCATATTCAAGACGTTCATCCTCACGTTTAGGCTCTAGTTTAACCTTCCATTTTCTGGAGTGTTACAGCAAGAGTATGCGTTAGTACAAAATGTGTACCAAGTATGATAGCCATGCATATAACATTTGATAACATGCCTAAAAAGGGGACATTTCATGACATGCAATGACCAAGCTCAAACATGATATAAAAAGGGTTAGAAAACATGAGTCATAAAACATAGTCAATGCAAGCTAACAATTTTAAATTTCTTTGAACACATGTGAGATACTTCTTGAAGTAACCTTAGTTGATTATTATTATGGGATATTTCCCTTTAACGAAAATATAAGACCGTGCGAGCTATAAACACAGAATTTGTTGTCTACCCCACACCAAAGAGGGGTGTCCTACTTGCCAAGGTAAGACCATGAACTTCTAGCTTGTGTGGATCCACTATTTAATTTCTATCTAAGACTATCAACCTATGGGGGATCATAGGTATGGGATAAAGAGATTGCTTCTAATAACCTGGAGTCTACTAATGAGAGAGCTCCCATCTCAGTAACCTCTGGGTGTTAAGCATAAATACCACAAAATAGTCATTTTCTTGACTTGTTCTTATTATCCATGGAAGGGCACGTCACCTTGCCAATCCAAGCTAAGTTATATGTAACCCATGGAAAGGTACAATTAAGTAACCAATCCAAGTTAGGTTTAATTGGAATAGCTCCTTATCTTTGATTCATTTTAGGTGAGAAGACCTATCAATCTTAGAATCCTTTATGTGAAAAAACCTTTCACATTTATGCATGAGTTATCTATGTGAGCAAACCTTTCACAATAAGTAACCACAACAACAACATATATGCTTTTACTCTCAAAGCAATCTAATCCATGTCTCATCAATTCCTTAAGAACATGCATAATTCCATAAGTCACCTTTCATAGTTCAAGACCCACAACAAATCATCATAATTGGAAAACATGGGATTTACATGGGTTCATGAGGAATCATCATAAAAATCATAGTATTTCATCAATTCATGCATAATAGATCATAATTCAATCATTTAAATCAACACTGAAGAGAACCCATAACATTTGAAGAAAACCCCAACTCAATTGGGGATTTCTAACTTCGAAAATAGGAGAATTTAGGAATTCCATGAATCGAAGGAATTCATGGATAAAAGCTATCATACATTAGAGTTCAAAGACCACAATTAATGGTGAATTTGGAAACTTGATCTTGAAATCCTAGTATTCTTCTTTAAGCTTTTAGACAGAGAAATTATTTGGGGAAGAACTTGAAGAGATTTGGGGAAATTTAAAAATTGATTTAGAATGGTTAAAATTTTGGCTTAAACGACTTATATAGGGTCTAGTCTTAGGATTAAAATGACATAGTTTAGGTATTAGATTCATTGGAAAAGACCCATATAACTTTGAAAAAAATAACTGACGAGTTTATTTTTCTAAGATAATCTCCACGAACGGGTCTAATGTATGTAGACCCTTCTACCAGTCGTGAACTTGTCCGTGAGTCATTTCCTTAGAATAATTTTTACAAGGCTTAGGTTCAAGGATAGGTTCACTTACCGTGGACTCTTCCACCATCCTTGAACCCTTCCTTAGACCCCTGCCATTGTTCTTGAACCCTTCCTTACAAATCTCTTTTGTTGAGTTGTTACAATATCCCCCCCCCCCCTTAGGAACACTCGTCCTCGAATGGGACTCAAGACATCAGTAGGAGGGAGGGAGAAGATTTAACAACCAAACATGAATGCAATCACGTAAATAAACATATTTGAGGAGGAAAATCAACTCCAAGATAAAGCATATTCAAAACATCATCTCATAAGGTCTATATGCAATTCATACTTAAATGCACATATGCATGAAGAAGTCAATCAACTAATTTTTATTTTTTTTCCAAAAACATTTAAGCTTTTTCATGAACATGCATAAATGAAAAAATCATGGGAATAACTAAGACACACGAAACCAAAGGAGTAAATCATGAGGGACTAAATACCTCAAGCTATAGTAGGAACATGGGGAAAGAAATTAGGATATCGAGATATCATATCGGCCTCAGCCTACCAAGTAGCACCTGTAACGACCCGAGAGCACCCCCTAGCCGTTACATGCGTATTCGACCTCTCGGAGGTCTTATACAAGCCTTAGCATTCATTCATCACATAGATCATAAAAATCACTAAGAATTTAAAACTTTTATTGAACAAAACCATAAGACTTCAATAGTCATCAACATTTGAAACATCAATACGTAAGCGGAACTACTAAGTCTCTTTACCCAATCTTAGACAAGAACTTAAAACGTACTAACGGACACGACCCTTTTTACAAATGAAATGAAACTTAAGTGTCTATTACAATGACTAAGAAAGTTCTAAACATAGTCCTCGAATCTTGAGGACATACCAAAGACTTGGAAAAGTGAAGCAATCCAAGCAACTCCAAAGCACAATCTCCTCCTAGTTACCACAACCTACACTTGTAGTAAATTAGAAGAAAGTGGTTAGTACAACACACGTACTAAGTATGAAGATATTCAACACATGCTAAAAAGGACATTTGTTTGGAAGTTATGCTTTCATGCCATTTTGATCAAATCTCATGAACATCAACATAATAGGCACCTTACAAGTAACAACCAACGATACAAACCTCATAAACATACATAACCCATTTATCTTTACCTTCTTGCCTTGGACCTCCACCTTAAGTAACCCTTAAGCAATACATTTGCGCAATGTATGGGCAACGTTTTATACCATCACCCACACTTAGGCACCACCTTAAAGTCACACAAAGTGCACTTACCATGCATACCTCAACCTTCACCAATTAATCACATAAGACATATAAGCACATAAGCCAACAAGTTAGTTCATAAAACTAGAACACTCATCAAATGTCATCCCAAGACTCATCTAAGTAAGACATGGTGAGGCAGCCCATACTACCTCTCCATACCACACTTGTAACACCCCTCAAAATGAAGTAGGATAAAGTAGAGCCTCACATGGGTTTTATGCATTAATATCTTGTTAAAATAATGAAGAATAGCCTTGTAAGTCAGTTTTAAAGAGTTTGGAAGTCAAATGTCAAGGGATGACCAAGACGTTGGAAAACTAGTCTTTTATGTGTTGGTGTGTTCTAGTATGTTGTTCATGTTTTTATGTGTTGTTTGGAGTCTAAAATCAGTGGAGGTGACCCTAGTGTCTTAATATATGTTCATAGGGTCAAAACGTTCAGATACGACTCCCCGAAGGACACCATAAGGGTCCCCGAGGAGGACCCCAACCTTGGCCAAACAAGCTGCCAAGGCAGCTTGAAGTTGAGCATAGAGGGAGTGGCTCCGCGTCGCGGACCTGCTCCACCCATGGCCAAAAGGTTTGGTCCGCATCGCGGACACGTCGCGGACTCTACTGTCTCAAGATTTAATTTCCAAAAACTTGTGGGAACACCTCCGCTGAAAAATGTGAGTGGGGGCTTCACGTTTAGCAAGTCCGGCTTCCCACAAGAGGACCTTAACATTTAGCAAGTCCGGATTCCCAACATAGATGTTGTCTCATGAGATGGAAACCTCCACACCTAGCAAGTCAAGGTTTTCTAGTAGCAATCACCTTGTTCCATAACTACGTGCCCCTGTAGGTCTTAGCTTAGTGGATCCACTAGATAGCTATTATGTATGTATGTCCTACCTTAGCAAGTAGTACCCTCTCTTTTTGGTGTGGGAGTAGAACACCGGATTCCATTTAGCTCACATGGTCTTTGTCGGTTATGGCAATGTCTCCTGAATGTTAAGAAATGAACTAAGAGAAGAATATGAACTCTAGTCATGATTTATTGAAGACTTACTTAGTGTAGGTAGAACTATGGACCTTACTTATGCATTGCACAAGTGGAATCTAAGGGATGTTATGATTAGGCTCTTTATGTAATGAAGACTATGATCTATGTATGTTAATATGAAAGCATGTTAAGGTTGACTTTACTTATGTCAAGACATGAAGTATGATTATGCATGTGAATTACACTTATGACTTCTTAATGGGTTTGCTTAGTATAT
>JAJOOR010010836.1:0-47026 GCA_036250505.1 Solanum acaule
AGGCTCTTATGGTCTGTGAACACATCTACATGAACACCATACAAGTAGTGTCTCCAAATCATGAGTGCAAACACCACTGCTGCAAGCTCGAGGTCATGAGTTGGATAATTCTTCTCATGTACCTTAAGCTGTCTAGAAGCATAAGTTATAACCTTACCTCACTGCATCAATACACAACCTAGGCCGACTCTAGATGGATCACAATAGATCACATAACCATCTGAACCCTCTAGTAGAGTCAAGACAGGAGTTGTAGTCAACCTAGTTTTTAATTCTGCAAAGCCTTTCTCACAATCATCTGACCATTGAAACTTGACCATCTTCTAAGTCAACCTAGTCAATGGTGAGGCTATGGATTAAAATCCTTCCACGAACCTTATGTAATAACTTGCTAGACCCAAGAAACTTCTGAAATCTGTAGCAGAGGTAGGTCTGGGCCATTGTTTCACTGCTTCTATCTTCTGGGAATCTACTCAAATTCCTTCGCTAGACAAAATATGCACAAGGAAAGCAACTGATTGTAACCAAAACTCGCACTTGTTAAATTTTGCAAATAATTGGCGATCTTTGAGAGTTTGCAGAACAACTCTCAATTTACTTGCATGTTCTTCCTCATTCCTAGGCTAAATGAGGATGTCATCAATAAAGACGATGACGAACAAGTCCAAGTACTGCTTGAACACTCTGTTCATCAAATCCATGAAAGCTGCATGAGTATTGATTAGTCCAAATGACATAACTACAAATTCGTAATGACCATACCGAGTTCTGAAGACTGTATTCGAAATGTCACTATCTCTGACTCTACGCTGATGATAACCTGATCTGAGGTCTATTTTTGAGAAATGACTAGCACCCTGAGGTTGGTCGAACAAGTCATAAATCCTGGGGATGGGATACTTATTCTTGATTGTGACCTTGTTCAACTGCCTATAGTCAATGTACATTCTGAGAGAACCATTTTTCTTCTTTACGAACACTGGTTCATCCCATGGAGAAATACTAGGTCTGATGAAGCCCTTATCTAGAAGGTCTTGTAACTGCTCTTTCAATCCCTTAAGCTCAGCTAGAGCCATTTTGTAAGGAGAAATAGAGATAGGCTGGGTATCTGGAAGGAGATCCTTTCCAAAGTCGATTTCCCTTTCGGGAGGAACTCCGGGAAGATCTTCTGGAACACTTCTGGAAACTCACTGACTACAGGAACTTACTCAAGAGTTGGGGATTCGTAACTACAATCCTTAACCAGAACTAGATGATAGAGATAACCCTTAGAGATCATCTTTCTGGCCTTAAGGTAAGAAATGAATCGACCCATAAGCACTAAACTACTACCCTTCCATTCTAAGATTGGTTCGTCTGGAAACTAAAAAGGAAAAATCCTAGTTCTACAATCGACTGAGGCATAACAGGATTGTAACCAATCCTTGCCTAGAATGACATCAAAGTCTACCATTTCTAACTCTACAAGATCTGCTGAGGTGACTTTCTGAGAGACTATGGCAGGGCAATTTATGTATACCCATCTAGATATAACTGGGTCACCGACTGGAGTAGAAACTGAGAAGGATTCTGATAGAGTTTCTGGACTGACATTTAAGATTACTATTATAAAGGGAGTCATAAAAGATAAAGTAGCCCCTGAATCTTTCCACTGAGTGTACCATAGTGAGCCACATCCTTAAGATGGTAGGATGCCAACTCAACCCTACCATTATCAGTCACTTGCATCACTCTAAAGATATGGGTCTTCACCAACTTGTGACCCTAAAACTCAAGCAGATTCATCCTTAAAAATTATCTAAAACTCTAGCTGCCATTGATCCACCATTTCTGTTAGTAGGAACTGGAACCTGCTGATTGTTCTTGTTGGTTTTACTTTGAGCCAAAAACTGAATCGTATTCTGAAATTCTACGTTCCAAACCTCATTGTCTGGGACTAGAGGAACTGTATTAGCATTTCGGCCATTAGCATTCTAGCGTAAGCTCTACGAGGAGGCATGATCTTAAGTGCGTAATGATGGATTAGAAAGAGATCATACATTAAGCACGATAAGAATATCAAGAAAGTGAAGTTTTCCTAAATCACTTTGTAGCCTCCCTCTCATTAGATATGGTGCACTTCACACCCATGAAAAGGACTCTACTTACTGCAGTTTTTCAGACATCCTAGGACACTTAAACCTAATGCTCTGATACCAAGTTTGTCACGCCCCAAACTACCCCCGAGACGTGGACACAGGACCTTGGATCACAAGTGACCCCAAGCTAACCCTGTTGGCATAATCATGAGCATACTAAAGATAATAATAACTGATGCAGAAGCTAAATCATAAAGTAGGTCTGAAATGATGGGGAATACCCATTTACTATAACTGAGATGAATGAAAACTGATGAATTTAATACAAAGAAAATATTAACTCAATACTAAGCTGAATCTAACTATGTCTGAAATAAGCCTATAAACTAACTATAAATGTTGGGACATACCCCAACTAGATCTAGCAAAACTGAAACCAAAGACTAAAAATACTGAAAAGAAACTCATGACTATTGTCCTCGGAGAATGAGGACTCACCACTAATTCTGCTGAACTTGAGATCGGGAACCGATCTGAGTGTGATCTGGATGCTGAGAATCTGAACCTACATCACGAGAAGATGTAACGCACGTATGAGTCAGTAATTGAAAGGTATTGAGCATGCAGGATAGAGTAAAGCTAAAATAACATCATAACTGAACAAAGCAAATATGCAATGACATAATCTGAACATGATATAGATACTAAATGCTGAGATAACTAAATGCAATGACCAATTTATAACATGCTGAAACTGAATACTGGATATACTGATATATGGTCAATGCAATAGAATCTGACTGAACTGTGGGAGCTACTAATAACCAACAATAAAACCACATGAGTTAAATGTGGAGTCCGATGTATACGCCCCATCAAGAGGACCCAATATACCCTTCCAGAGGTATAGAGGCATGCTGGTGTGATCACTGAACTAACGTTGCCCACAGAGGGGATTTACACCTACGTGGCTCGTAGTTCTGGGACTATATGGGTAAGTTGAGCCCTAGTCCAACTCAGTATTATGCTACTCCCAATGAATTAAGTGGTTAACTGGTTATGACTGAAGTACTGTAAAGTACTGGATAGCTCAAAGCTGAACATGCAAACTGAGAATGCAACAATTAATTTGATAATGATGCATTAATAACTGAGGCATGTATAACTGAATAACTGAGATATCTGACGTAGCATGTGTAATTCAAGAACTAAAGAAATACATAGCTAGGGTACTGAAATTCATGCAAGAAACGATGTAATAACATGATAATCTATTTTGGAACATCTAAATAACTAATTCATGATGATCTGTTGAAATTCTAGAAACCCTAGGTCTATTCATAATAAGGGAATCAAGGAACTGAATGAATTCTAGGGACCTAATGGGCGAAAGGAACCCACTAGTGAAATCCCACATACCTGGTGACGAATTCCACGGAGAAATCTTTTGATTTCGGGGATGGAACTGAAGTAACCTTGCTGCGTTCTTGAACTAGGGTTCTTGATTCTACTTTTCTAAGTTTTGATTAATGATTTTGACTAAGGTAAGTTCTAGTTATGTTTCTAGGCTTAAACTAACTAAAACCTTATGATTTAGGGTCTAAATGACATATCTTAGGGGTTAAATGAAATAGGAAAAGACCAAAAGACCCCTGACTTAATTGTTGTCGGAGTGACTGACGGACAGGACTGACGGGCTGTCATTCAATCTACGGTCCGTCAATTGGAGTCGTCGAGTATGCCCGACAGGGCTTCACTAAATCGAGCATAACTTATCACTCGGAGGTCGGATTTTAGCAAACTCGGCGGCGTTGGAAAGAGGATTCAATTATCTATCATATCATAAGTCATGTGACACATAATTCCTGTTGTGCTAAAAGTTATGACCATCTGAAGCTGACCCATTCAACAATTTTCATTTAACTAGCTCCTACCCTCACCTACGGACCGTGCATCGAATGACGGTCTGTGCTGGTCAACCTTCAATCGGAACTGAAGCTGGGTTTTAGGGGCATTGATCCATGGACATGAACCATGGTCCGTGACCTAACCTACGGACCGTAGGTCCGGTCGTGGGTCAACATTTCGCCTAATTTCTGGCTGAGTTTTGGGGGAGTTTGCTGACACGAACCACAGACCTGCAGGACGGACAGTGGGTCCTCCTACGGTCCATGGATAGTGCCCGTGAGTGCCACCTGCAACACCAGAAATCTGTAATCTAGTCTATTTTTGGATACGGGGTGTTACATTATCTCCCCCTTGGGACCATTCATCCTCGAATGAAGACTAAACTAGCTGAAATGGAGGGAGAGGGCTGCAATCCTTACCACTAAGTAATGAAAACTGAATTTCTGACTGAACTGAGTTCCAATAACATGCAAATACGCTGAAAATGCACGTACAACTGAAGGAACATGATTCTAAGACTGAATTTACGTATGAATGACTGAAATACTGAAGAGGAACTTTTACCTCAAGCTAGAATGGAATCGAAAGGAAAGAGGTGAGGATACTTGTATTTCATGGCTGTTTCTGCTTCCCAAGTAGCTCCCTCTACAGACCGACTCCTCCACAAAACCTTGACTGAAGCGACTTATTTGTTTCTCAACCTTCTAACCTAACGATCGAGAATCTCAACTGCTACATCCTCATATGAAAGGCTATCTTTTACAGCCACACTCTTTAATGGAACTATGGATGCTGGATCACCCACACACATCTTCAAAAGAGAAATGTGAAAGACCGGATGCATTACTGCTAAGTCTGCTGGCAACTCTAACTCATAAGCCACTTTACCAATCATTTTCAAGATCCGGTAAGGGCCTACATATCCGGGACTGAGCTTCCCTTTCTTGCCAAATCTCATCACCCCCTTCATAGGTGACACTTTCAGGAAAACACAATCATCAACTTGGAACTCTAGCTCCCTTATTCTCACATCTCCATAAGACTTCTGGCGACTCTTAGCAGTCTTAAGTCTCTCTCTAATGAGTTGCACTTTTTCCATAGCATCAAGGACTGAATCTAGTCCTAGCAAGGCTGCTTCACCTACTTCAAACCAACCAACTGGAGATTTATATCTACGCCCATACAAAGCCTCATAAGGGGCCATTTGAATGCTGGAATGGTAACTATTGTTGTAGGCGAACTCAATAAGAGGAAGGTGATCATCCCAACTACCCTTGAAGTCTATCACACAAGATCTCAACATGTCCTCTGAGGTCTGAATGGTATGCTCTGCCTGACCATCCGTATGTGGATGAAATGTTGTACTAAGATTAGCCTGAGTAACAAGACCCTTCTGAAATGACTTCCAAAAATGAGAGGTAAACTGAGGACCTCTATATGAGATGATAGATAAAGGAACCCCATGTAACCTCACAATCTCATTAATGTAAAACTTGGCATAACCCTCCGCCGAAACTGTAGTCTTGACTGCCAAAAAACGAGAAGACTTAGTAACCCTATCAACAATCACCAAAATGTAGTCATGTTGTCTGCGAGTACGAGGTAAACCTGTGATGAAGTCCATGTTAATTACTTCCCACTTCCAAGTAGGAATGTCAATCTCTTGAGTCATACCTACTGTTTTCTAATGTTCTACCTTGACTTGCTAGCAATGGGGGCACTTAGCCAGAAAGTCTGCTATATCTCTTTTCATACCATTCCACCAATAGACTTCCCGCAGATCGTGGTACATCTTAGTGGCACCTAGATGAATAGAATATCTGGAGTTATGTGCCTCTACAAGAATATGTTGTCTCAACTCGCCCACATCAGGAACACACAATCTACCCTGATAGTGAAGTACACCATCTCCTCCTTGGGAAAAAACCTCCACTCTCTGATTGTTGACTGCACCCTTAAGTTCAAGCAAGATTGGATCACTGTCTTGCTTTTCCTTAACTTCCACTACCAAAGAAGATTCTGCCCCATTCTGAACCGTTACACCGCCATCTGATATGCTTATAAGACGAACTCCTAGGCGAGCAAGTCTATGAATATCCTTTGCTAGCTCTCTTCTTTCTTCCTCAACATGTGCTACACTACCCATGGATAATTTGCTAAGAGCATCTGCTACTACATTCGCCTTACCCGGATGGTAATGTATGATCATATCATAATCTTTGAGGAACTCAAGCCACCTTCTCTGGCGAAGATTCAACTCTTTCTGGGTGAATACATACTGGAGGCTCTAATGGTCTGTGAACACATCTACATGAACACCATACAAGTAGTGTCTCCAAATCTTGAGTGCAAACACCACTGCTTCAAGCTCGAGGTCATGAGTTGGATAATTCTTCTCATGTACCTTAAGCTGTCTAGAAGCATAAGTTATAACCTTACCTCACTGCATCAACACACAACCTAGGCCGACTCTGGATGCATCATAATAGATCACATAACCATCTGAACCCTCTGGTAGAGTCAAGACAGAAGTTGTAGTCAACCTAGTTTTTAATTCTGCAAAGCCTTTCTCACAATCATTTGACCACTGAAACTTGACCATCTTCTAAGTCAACCTAGTCAATGGTGAGGCTATGGATTAAAATCCTTCCACGAACCTTATGTAATAACTTGATAGACCCAAGAAACTTCTGAAATCTGTAGCAGAGGTAGGTCTGGGCCATTGTTTCACTGATTCTATCTTCTGGGAATCTACTCGAATTCCTTCGCTAGACACAATATGCACAAGGAAAGCAACTGATTGTAACCAAAACTAACACTTGTTAAATTTTGCAAATAATTGGCAATCTTTGAGAGTTTGTAGAACAACTCTCAGTTGACTTGCATGTTCTTCCTCATTCCTAGGGTTAATGAGGATGTCATCAATAAAGACGATGACGAACAAGTCCAAGTACTGCTTGAACACTCTGTTCATCAAATCCATGAAAGCTGCATGAGTATTGGTTAGTCCAAATGACATAACTACAAATTCGTAATGACCATACCGAGTTCTGAAGACTGTATTCAGAATGTCACTATCTCTGACTCTAAGCTGATGATAACCTGATCTGAGGTCTATCTTTGAGAAATGACTAGCACCCTGAAGTTGGTTGAACAAGTCATAAATCCTGGGGATGGGATACTTATTCTTGATTGTGACCTTGTTCAACTGCCATAGTCAATGCACATTCTGAGAGAACCAGTTTTCTTCTTTACGAACACTGGTTCATCCCATGGCAAAATATTAGGTCTGATGAAGCCCTTATCTAGAAGGTCTTGTAACTGCTCTTTCAATCCCTTAAGCTCAGCTGGAGCCATTCTGTAAGGAGGAATAGAGATAGGCTGGGTATCTGGAAGGAGATCTATTCCAAAGTCGATTTCCCTTTCGGGAGTAACTCCGGGAAGATCTTCTGGAACACTTCTGGAAACTCACTGACTACAGGAACTGACTCAAGAGTTGGGGATTCGTAACTAGAATCCTTAACCAGAACTAGATGATAGAGATAACCCTTAGAGATCATATTTCTAGCCTTAAGGTAAGAAATGAATCGACCCATAAGCGTTAAACTACTACCCTTCCATTCTAAGATTGGTTCGTCTTGAAACTAAAAAGGAACAATCCTAGTTTTACAATTGACTGAGGCATAATAGGATTGTAACCAATCCATGCCTAGAATGACATCAAAGTCTACCATTTCTAACTCTACAAGATCTGTTGAGGTGACTTTCTGAGAGACTGTGACAGGGCAATTTATGTATATCCATCTAGATATAACTGGGTCACCGACTGGAGTAGAAACTGAGAAGGATTCTGATAGAGTTTCTGGACTAACATTTAAGATTACTATTATAAAGGGAGTCATAAAAGATAAAGTAGCCCCTTAATCTTTCCACTGAGTGTACCATATGTGAGCCACATCCTTAAGCTGGTAGGATGCCAACTCAACCCTACCATTATCAGTCACTTGCATCACTTCAAAGATTTTCTTAACCTCATCAACGAAGTTCTATGGGTCTTCACCAACTTGTGACACTAAAGCTCAAGCAGATTCATCCTTTAAAAAAATCTCGAACTCTAGCTGCCATTGATCCACCATTTCTGTTAGTAGGAAATGGAACCTGCTGATTGTTCTTGTTGATCATACTTTAAGCCAATAACTGAATCGCATTTTGAAACTCTACGTTCCAAACCTCATGGTCTGGGACTAGAGGAACTGTGTTAGCATTTCATCCATTAGCATTCCTTTCATAAGCTCTACGAGGAGGCATGATCTTAAGTGCGTAACGATAGATTAGAAAGAGATCATACATTAAGCGCGATAAGAATATCAAGAAATTGAAGTTTTCCTAAATCACTTTGTAGCCTCCCTCTCATTAGATGTGGTGCACTTTACACCCATGAAAATAACTCTACTTACTGCGGCTTTTCAGACATCCTAGGACACTTAAACCTAATGCTCTAATACCAAGTTTGTCACGCCCCAAACTACCCCCGAGATGCCGACACGGGACCTTGGATCACAAGTGACCCCAAGCATGCAGGATAGAGTAAAGCTAAAATAACATCATAACTGAACAAAGCAAATATGCAATGACATAATTTGAACATGATATAGATACTGAAAGGTGAGATAACTGAATGTAATGACCAATTTATAACATGCTGAAAATGAATACTGGATATACTGATAAATGGTCAATGCAATAGAATCTAACTGAACTGTGGGAACTACTAATAACCGATAATAAAACCATATGATCTAAATGTGGAGTCCGATGTATACACCCCATCGAGAGGACCCAATATACCCTTCCAGAGGTATAGAGGCAAGCTGGCGTGATCACTGAACTGATGTTGCCCACAGAGAGGACTTACACCTACGTGGCTCGTAGTTCTAGGACTATATGGGTACGCTGAATCCTAGTCCAACTCGGTATTATGCTACTCCCAACGAATTAAGTGGTTAACTGGTTATGATTGAAGTTCTGTAAAGTACTGGATAGCTCAAATTTGAACATGCAAACAGAGAATGCAATAATTAATCTGATAATAATGCATTAATAACTGAGGCATGTATAACTGAATAACTGAGATATCTGACCTTGCATGTGTAATTCAAGAACTAAAGAAATACATAGCTAGGGTACTGAAATTCATGCGAGAAACGATGTAATAACATGATAATCTGATTTGGAACATCTAAATAATTAATTCATGATGATCTGTTGAAATTCTAGAAGCCCTAGGTCTATTCATAATAAGGGAATCAAGAAACTGACTGAATTCTAGGGACCTAATCGGCGAAAGGAACCCACTAGTGAAATCCCACTTACCTGGTGACGAATCCATGGAGAAATATTTTGATTTCGGGGATGGAACTAAAGGAACCTTGCTACGTTCTTGAACTAGGGTTCTTGACCTTTTTCTCCTTTCTTGATTCTAATTTTCTATGTTTTGATTAATGATTTTGACTAAGGTAAGTTCTAGTTATGTTTCTAGCCTTAAATTGACTAAAACCTCATGATTTAGGGTCTAAATGACGTATCTTAGGGGTTAAGTGTAATAGGAAAAGACCGAAAGACCCCTAACTTAATTGTTGTCGGAGAGACTGACGAACGGGACTGACGGGCCGTCATTCAATCTACCGTCCGTCGATTGGAGTCATCGAGTCTGCCCGACGGGGTTTCACTAAAACGAGCATAACTTTTCACTCGTAGGTCGGATTTTTGCAAACTCATTGGCGTTGGAAAGAGGATTCAATTATCTATCATATAATAGTTCATGGGACACATAATTCGTTTTGTGTTAAAAGTTATGACCATCTGAAGTTGACCCACTCAACAATTTTCATCTAACTGGCTGCCACCCTCACCTACGGTCAGACCTATGGACCGTGCATCGAATGACGGTCCGTGCTTGTCAACCTTCAATTGGAACTAAAGCTGGGATTTAGGGGCATCGATCCACGGACACGAACCACGGTCTGTGACCTGACCTACGGACCGTAGGTCCGGTCGTGAGTCAACACTTGGCCTAATTTATGGCTGAGTTCTGGGGGAGTTTGCTGACACGAACCACGGACCTGCAGGACGAACTGTAGGTCCTCCTACGGTCTGTGGATGTTGCCCGTGAGTGCCACCTGCAACACCAGAAATCTGCAATCTGGTCTATTTTCGGATACAGGGTGTTACAACTTAAACTTTAAAGTTAAGAGCTTCCCTTTATTAGCATAGTATAGTAAAATAATATTATATGATATGATTAATGAGAGTCAATTAGCACACAATAAAGATGGTTAATATTCATCTGTAGTTTAGAAAAGGTGGTTCATGCCCTTGAATGGAGACGCTTTAATAGGAATGTCTTAACTACCCCACCGATAATGGTCTTTATATGGCACAGACATGGTGCACTGGTTCTTGTCAATGTTTTGATGGTAAAAATAAAAAAACTACTATAAAAAGTTTATTAAATAATACCATGTATGACTCAATCTTTTTTAAAAAAATTAATAATTTCGATGTCTTCTTTCTACCTTGTGGCCTATATATTTTGGCTTTAACTTCACTTATAGAAGGTAGAAAAAGATGAAGAAAAATTATTTCTTCCGGTATTTTTATTATGTTGGATTTTCTTCTCTATTTAATCTGTGTTAGTTTATGTGCTTCTTCATATTAGAAGAGAGCTTTGATGAATCCTTAGGATGGAGAAATATTTTTTTGATTTCAACTAATGGATCAATTTCAACTATTTTCAAAGGAAGAAAATATGGTGTTATCATTTGGATGTTATTCCCAAAGATCCATCATGTTCATCTCCATCTTCTTTAGAAGCTAAAGCTAATAAGGTATGAAAATACTCTAAGCCTATATGTTTAATGAACTAGTGTGGAATATTAAGAGAAATGATAATCATGCAAAGTAAAAAAAATTGACTAACAAGATGATATAATTATTGTGGTAATTTCTCAAGTACCAAGACCAATGACGGACGGTGCATGGGTGATTCCAGCTGATATTCCTGCAGCCTTCAGATCTTTATGAGCTCATCCATGCAACTGATGCGTCTAACATTTTGTCCCCCTTTGTTTCTTTGTCCACGTTATAAGCTTTCGAACCTTCCTTAGCCTATAGCATTTTTTTTTGTTTTCCCTTTATCGAGAACGCCTTCTCAGGTAACAAACATTCCTGGGTCTCTTTGTTCTTTCCCTCATGTGCCACATGTATTCAATCGATTTTCACCCTATACAATAGGAAAACTAATGGAATGACCTGATCAATGACTTGGAAGAATTTATATCCCATGTTTCCGATACTTTCCAAACTTTGTCCACAATCTCTTTATACTTAATTGGATCTATCACTGGAAAAATGAACTTTGTTTCACAACTGCTTACAGATTCCTCTGTTTTAGTTAGTGGAATGAATATTCGTGGCACTTCGGTATTTCCAGCATCAGTATTTCCTTTTGATACCAGCCTCAAGGCTTTTAAATCATTTGTTATATATATATATAAATTGGGACTTTTTGTCATTACATAAGAAAGGATTTAACAAAATGATACAACAAAACTTAAGTTGTCTTTACAAACAAACGTTGTATTTAAAGTAACAAGACGATACAATACAATAGATAATAACAACCATCCAAAGAAAACTTCTCAGTTCTCATTATAAATTCAGTGATTACATTAAGATTAGATCTTGTAACGCAACAATGCAGAAGTTCCATCTAGACCTTTCATACGGAAGTACTCATGATAGTCTTTCACTGTGGTTGCATGATATTTTGGAGGGTTATCTTCTAACAACAATTCAGAAATCGGTCCATAAAGCTTGGAAGATTACATTGAATCAGTGCCGAAGAAGCATGGAACTGATACTCTTGGTCCAACTTTGTATGCCAATACTCTGTGTTCAACACTTATGTACTTATCATTTGATATGATCTGAAAAAAGCAACCAAAATAAGCAAATGGTTTATTCACTCTTATCGATCATACATGGATTAGAAAATAAAAAGAAAACTAGCTTGCAGAAGATCTCCAATGTTGACCACAAGAGCAACACGCGTAGGAGGAACATCACCCCATAGATTCTGGTGAAGCACTTGAAGTCCTCTGATGTGATCTTGTAGAAACACTGTGAGAAAATCATTGTCAGAATGTTTGTTGGTGCCTACGGTGAGTTCTGGCTGAGGGCATGCTGAATAGTAAAGGGCCAAAACACCAAGCCCCTCCGCGCAATCCATATCTTTGAGATGATAATGATCAAGACTGAGACCTTCAGACAGTAATCCAAGCAAGGAGCAGCCCTATATATTCCATCATATGATTAGAGTAGTCTATAAGTATTTCCTTGCAACAATTTTGTAAAATTAATGAAACACCACATCTCAATTTTTATCACCGCATAATATATATTCAATTATTGGTTGGCTTTCTAATTCATATTCAGAACATATACCTACATGGTCTTGGAAATTCTTTTGGACTAGGAGGATTAGGAGCCATTTTAAAGAAGTAATCTCTCCAATTTGCAGCTAGAACAGAAGAGCTATACAAATCAAAATTGCTAGCATGAACCACCTTTTTCGTGATATCTCGAGTGTAATACTCTTTCTTAATCTCGATATCTTGCTCAAAAAACTTTCGTGCTCCTCGTAACATTTCATCAAGGATAGATATTGGAATGCCATGATTAACCACTTGGAAGAAACCCCAGTCTCTGATGCATCTCTTACTTTGTCCACAATCTATTTATGTGTGAACGAGTCCATCTTGTTGATACCTTCAAGGCCAATCACTAGAAAAATGAAGTGTATTTCACATGTATCAGAGGAATTGTCTTGTTTTTTGGTGGTAGAATGAATATTCGAGGTATCTTAGTGATTCCAGCATCAACAAGCCTTTTGACACCAGCCTTTGTAGTATCAATGCTAGAGACTACCAGCTTATGGATTAGTAGAATTCCTAATGGGAAGCAAGGGATAATATAAATACTTATTACTATTTCTGCACAACACTATAGTTAATATAAATTCCTAATGTCCACAAAAAAAAGAAGAGGTTATAAACAAGGAGATCTTCATGATAAGCTTAGGTCCCTTTCACTGGTCACTGTCTGAACCCACTAAAAAGTTTCAACCCCACCTATATCCCAAAAATAGAAGGCTTATGGATGGTAGACAAGCAGAAAAAAGGAAAAAAAATTGCCACTATAGTTAATTGTGTTGAGAATATAATTACGCGTAGGAATAATATACTTCAAATAAAAATAACCTTCTTTTTTTTTTGCACACCTTATATTTTATACTACTCTCACTTTCTATTTTTCCTCACCGACTATTTTCTTACACTATATCTGTGGGATACTGATGAGGTTAACGTGGATCGAATTTCGCTGCTCATACTGATTTTATATATATATATATATAGATAAAGGAGAGACCTATGCCTAGTGACCTGGCACACTCTCACGCTTAAATGAGTAATTATCTTTTATTTCTCTGTTAATTGCATTTTCAAAAATTAGTGTTTAACTTCTTCCTATTTTTTTGCATCTCTTAAATTGAACATTTAGATTTTGGTAAACCACTAGTACGAAGGAAAACATTTTCCTAGAAACTGTTCTTTTGGAAATCAAGTTCATTTCTAACTTATTTTCTCATGTTTGGTTGGTGAATGAAAAATATTTTCCAAGCAATATTTTTTAATTTTTGGCTTGACTTTCGGAGCGGGACCCAACTCCCGACTACGGATCAAAAACCTGACTTCAAAATGTGGACCCGACACCAACTCTCGACCTGAGATCCAACTTTCATATCAGAATACGACCCCGACCCTAACGACCAATCTAAGATCCAATCCCAACTCCTGAATCGAAACTCGACTTTAGAACTGAGACCCGATGCCAATGACTGATCTAAGATTCAACACCGACACCCTAACCTGAGACCCGACATCTGAACTAGGATCTGAATTTCGAATAAGGACCCAACCCCTACACTCGATGCGGGACCTGACTTGTGAATTAGGATCTGACCCCGACACCCGATTCGGGACCCGTCCCTAACACCTGATCCAAAACCTAGTTTCCGAACTACAATCTGACCTCGATTCCCAACCTCGACAATTGATTCGGGGCCCGAACCCGACACCTGATCTAGGATCCAACCTCAACTCTGACACTCGTCTGAGATCACCACCCCAACACCCAACCTAGAATTCGACCTTGAATGCTTACCAATGAGGTCCCTCAAAGCTAGATATATATGGATGGGCTCTTCCCTGCAACAGTGAATAAAAAGAGAACTCTAAGAGAAAACAACATTTTCCAGTGAGATAAAAATATCAATATACAAATGCAGACATGTGACATACCAATGTGGCCTCCGGACAATATGACTATATCTTTATCAAAGAATCCTATGTTGTAAAAGATGTCCCTCAAGTGTGGAGGACCTAAAGGGCATTAGTAAACAAAGTAAGTGATATGCAACAACCAAAGAATATGTTTCAAATTCAGAACACTAATTAAGTTGTAGAGCACTCTCGAAAATAAGCACCTTCTAAACATTCTTATTGTTTTGGATGGATGAAGAAGTTTTGTATGCTATCACTGCAGTCAATTTCATGTATGGCTAATGAATATTTAGTCAAAGAATTAACAAATTTTATATAAAATCTCATTTAAAGTCAATTCTGGCCGTGTATAGTGAAGGTTGAAGATCATTTACAATTGGTTGCCATCATTTGAGTCTAGTTGATGGCCAAAGAGACAGCATTATCAAAATAATTATAACTCTCTCTCCCACACACACATATAAGGAGTAAAAGATCAATTCCAGCGGTGTTTAAAGATTATTTAAGATTAGAGTTTGATCAAATACTTGTCTGAACATCGTGTGTGGTTCTCTGCTACTGTATTCTCTTTGTGTGGGTGATAGACCGACCATCCATGAACACTAACACAAACTTAAAGTAAGTAAATATTATTTTTTAATGGAAGTAGTAAAGCCTTTGAAAGGGTAAAGCCTTAAATCCAAATTAAAAGGTGTATATTAATTGAAGAACTATTATACTTGCTGAATTGCATATTTATTAGTTTTCTATAACTGGACGAAGTGCCTAGAAATCACGATCAAGAAATCGATCAATTCTTGATTCTTCATGTCACGACCTAAGCCTACACCTTGGACGTGACCGGCACTCGAGAACCATTGTCGGTACCCAAGCGAATCCTCATCCTGGTTACCAACAAGCGAAAGACTAACTTAAGCATACATAAGCATCAAATTGAAAGAAATTCTAAATCAACAATGTATTAAATCTCAAAACTCTTTGAATATACTAAGTATTAAACATAAGTTTAAAAGAAAACTTCAGAAACTGAAAGACTCTCCAAAACTCTCTATCTATGAAGCTTTATTGTACAAGTGGATCCACTTATACCTTGTCGAGGTATAGGACATCTCAACTAAGTGGATCCACTAAGCTCTGCCGGAAGGCACTTAGGATTTATCTAAAACTTATGATCATGTACTCATCTTGGCATACATGGTTTATGACGAATGTGAGTTGTCTGGACTCATCCCCATATTGGTGCTCAATACTACTCCCAATAATATATACTCATGCTCAATGTTTAAAAACATATTCTTCATCTGGTTTGAGATAATTGCTCAAACTATCCTCTTAAAAGAGGTAACTTCTTTGAAATATCTTTGAACTCATAAACTTTTTTTATAAATCAAAGTTTCTTTTTTTCTCAATGTAAAACTGATACCTTTTAGGAATACTTAGTTCCCTGATACTCTTACTCAATTCATATTTGAAAACTCTTTCTCAAAAATATATCAAAATCATATCGTGATATGATCATTGTTGACTCGAAAAGTCATATTGCATAAATATTGATGGCATATTTAGATACCTTATTGTTTAAACATTGATAGCATACTCGACTGTCATACTAATCATGTTTTTAAAAACTCTTTCTCAAAACTCATCTTTATTTCTTAAAAAACTCAATTTAAAATAAAAATGTTTGCTTTAAAAGATTCTCAAAAATTATAACTCAAAATAGGGTTCATGCTGAAATATAGACATGGACAAATCAAACTCAAGGATTCCAATAACAATTTAGAAAACTCGGAACTCAAGAACTCAAAACTCAATGATACTACTCATCTCAAGAATACTCAATTAATAGGGTTCATGTTGAAATATAGACAAGAAAATGCTTCCAAAATCTCCATCCCAAGCTTCCAAAATGGAGAAGAAAGTGAAATAGAAGAAAGGGGGCTGATTTTAGTCATTAATTGAATATTTAACCACGAGTTAACTATGTTGACCGAGGTCAACATTAGCAAAATTAGCTCCCTAACTTATTAAAGTCTCCGAACGGACCCTCGAGATTCATTTGACACTCGATAAAAATAAACCAAATATGCTACCCTATTAAATTCGACATTTGGACTCAATGGAATCGTGGATTTCTGTATAATGATTTTTTTGACAGAAATACCCTCCTAGACCTCTCTTTAGGCCTTAAGCTGAACTTCTTGCACCTAAACACCCAATTCTCAACCTAAGGCCTCGAAAACCTTACCAATCACTCTACTTGCTCAAACTTGACGTTGCGGATAGATGGAACTAACATAATTCCCATCCAATGCTCAAAACTCAAAATGTTGACCAAACTCAACCTATCAAGAATTCTCAACTCAAGAAGAGTCCAATTATTAAAAACACACTCGATCGCATTGGGGACTACACAAACCATCTTCAAAACACAAACTAAACATGAAAATGACAAGGAAGGAAATAATGGTCATTTCACAATTAAAAATAAAATTACAAACAATAAGACATTACAAGTCAATCTCCTATCAATTTTGGATCCATTATAGTCTGCATCTACAGATTATCCACACTGGTATGATTTTTTTATACAATATGCCAGTCCAAGGGCCCCTTTCAAAGTAACATAGAATTTTGAGTCAAGGCTTCCCAGTGTTTGATTGTAGGCACAAACATGAATTGGCTAACAACACTTACCACAAAAGCAATATCCAGATGAGTCGCATTAAGGTAGTTTAATTTTTCAAGAAAACCTTTTGTATTTCTCAGGATCATTAAAAGGAACACCATCATATTTCGTAAGATGCCCGTTGGGAACCATTGGAGTAGTACAAGGTTTGGCTGCCAACTTTCAAATGTCTACAAGTAGGTCAAGAATAGAGACAGAAAAAAGTTCCCTTCTTTCTTCTATTAACTTCTACTCCCAAAAGTATCTTAAATGACCTAAGTCTTTCTTATGAAATTTAGCATATAGGAAAGATATCGTATAATCATGTAACACCTAAGATTTGGAAAAGAAGGAAAATATTTTTTTAGATTGCAGATTGTGTCTACGGTTCCCATCTAAGAACCGTAGAAGCTTCTACGGGTCGTAGATGGCAACTGTACGAAGGGGAAAATAAATTTTTGAAATCAGTCTCAGTATGCTTTTTACGGTTCACCAGGGTGGTCCATCATTCCTGGTACGAGTCGTAGATAGGTCTCACAAGTGAGTCCCAAACTTGGTTTTAAGGGTCAAAGTGGGGTTTTCTACGATTGGTTTCTATGGACCGTAGGAAGACCTACGAGACATAAAAATGTTCCATTAAAAAAGATAGTGAAATTATGGTCCCACTACTTGGTCTATGATTGACTTGTATGGACCGTAGAAAGTCCTACGGTCCATGCGTAGGTCTGAATCGTAGGCCGAAGTCTCGCAGTTATTTAAAGGATCTTTTCTCTAATTGTTTTAAATCAAAACTATGTCATTTTTCTTTCTACCTTAAGCCCTATAGAAATGTTTTAATCCCCAAATCACCTACTTTCAACTCAATCTCCTAAATTCCTTAAAGCTCACCAAAGTCATCCTCTCAAATTCTCTTAAGACTAAGGAAGAAGAAGAGCTAGGATTCCATCCAAGTTTTCAATCCTCCATTATTCTTGGCCTTTTGGCATTAAGGTATGTGAGTATCCACCCATGGAGTACTTTCCTCCATGGGGTCCTCAAAGGTTTTCAAATTCTCTTTTTAATTTCATTGATTCAAGTTAGGGTTTGAATTCAATCTCATGGGTTTTATTCAATTGTGAATGATTATTGTTAATTAAGTTTTCTAATGCATAATTCAATGTTAAGACATGATATGTAGTTGAAATTATGTTAACCCATGCCTAAATTATGATTTTCAACTATGAAGCTATGATGAACTGATAAACCTATGAACTATGAAATTTATGAAGATATATACATGTCTTTCTAACGTTATTATAAATGAATTTTAGGATGTTTTGAAAGGAAAGTATCAATGCTATTGTGAGAGGTTTTTTCACATGCTATTATGATCATGATTGTGAAAGATATTTCTCACATATGAATTCACTTTGATGAAATTAAAGGTTTTCTTATCTATGTTGAATTATGTGTAAGGAATTATTCTATACTTTTGTTTTAAAATATGTGGATTGGTATTGATCATTGTCTTTTCTATGTTAAATTGATATTTGAATTCTTATCTATTCCATTAGGATTTAGACTTAGCACCGAGAGGGATTTGAGGTGGAGGCTCAAATAGGGTAGTCTCTAGTAGCAATCTCTAGTCCCAAACTATGTGCTCCCGTAGGATTGTCTTAAATGATCTAAATAGTGGATCCACTTTAGCAAAACATGATATGTACGGATTCTACCATGGAAATTAGTTTCCCTTTATTTTGGTATGAGGAATATACCGGATTCCATGATATAGCTCTCATGGTCTTGTTGTTGGTTAAAGGTAAAATTCCACAAAATTGGCTATGTTTTCTTCAAAGTTTTTCTTATGTCCTTTATTCCAAATGCATTGACTATATCCTATAATTTCCATGTTTTATTTTTTTATGTTAAAATGTCCAATTATTGATCATGTCTACATGTTTTAAACCATTTATACTATCATGTTTATGTTGATACATATTTCCCCATACTTAGTACATTCCATGTACTAATGCATACTTGTAAATACATTATCTCATGAATGAGGGTATGACGTTCCTACTCTGCACACTCATGGCTAGACATCCCTGGGTGCTTAAGTTGATTGGTGAGTCCTCATGATCCGAGGACTAAGACAGTGTATATCTTTTATGTCTTTTTGTTTCAAACTTTGTAAATGATGTATGAGTTACGTCATAATCTCTTTCCTCCTGATGCATTAGAAGGCTTTGAGACTTATGTTAGACTTCTGCTTTGTTAAACTTTTGATATATGATGTATTCTAGGTGTCTTGTGTATGACCTATTGGGATTTTATACGCAATGTTACACGTAGGGTGTACCCTTGGGTGGTGAAAAACTTGGTATTCAGAGAACAAGGTTTAGAAAGGTCCTAGGATGTCTCATAAGCCACGTCAAGTAAAGTCTTGTTCATAAATATGAAATGTACCACAATTATGAATAGGAGGCTATAATATGTTTAGGAAATTCTGCATTTTTCATCATTCTAAATTCTTGCGATTGATTTAACTCTAAATGTCTCACTCCTTATCCTTATCTAATCCTTTTCAAGATATGGCCCCTCAAGACCTTATTTTAGGAGGAATTTGAATGAGAATGTGGAACGAGAATCTCCTCAAGAAGCTCCTCAAGTTCTGGCCGACCCTTTAGTCGAACAAGTGACTAATGTGAAGTTTCAAGCTGCTTTTCAAGTGTTGGCTTAAGTCGTGACTGCTCAAGCCAATAGGGAGCTTGTGGTCCCGGTGAACCCAAATATGGGTATGGCTGCATCTAGAGTAAGGAACTTCACTTGGATGAATCTCACGTCCAAAGTCAAGGAAGCTCAAGAGTTCATTGATGGGGTATAAAAGGTTTTGATGATAATGAAAGTGACGGCGGTGGAAAAGGCGGAATTTGCCTCTTATCAACTTAAGGGTGTTTCTCAAATTGTGTTCAACCGATGGAAGGAAGAGAGGACAGTTGATGTGGGTCCTCTTGATTGGGAAAAGTTTAAGGTTGCTTTCCTTGATAGGTTATTTCCCCTTGAGTTGAGGAAGGCAAAGGTACTTGAGTTCATCAACCTTCGTCAAGGAAATATGAGTGTGAAGAAGTATGCCTTGAAGTTCATGCAAGTTTTTAGATATGCTCCTACAATAGTTGTCGATCCTAGGGCAAGGATGAGAAAGTTTGTTTTGAGAGTATTCGAGATAGTGGTTAAAGAATGTTGTACCACCATGATCATCAATAAATTGGACATTTCTCATCTAATGGTTCATGCTCAATAAATTAAAGAGGAGAAGTTTAAGCAAAGGTCTAGGGAGGTAAAGAGGGCAAAGACTGGTGATGGTGACTTTTCACATTCAAGGTCTGACGGACATGATCATTCTAAGTTTCTACAAAGGTTTTCCAGTCAAGGTTCCTCCAATTCTCTGGCTCCTAAGTTTAACAAAGAAAATATGTCTAACCTTACGACTCAAGAAGGAAATAGTGGTGGAAATGGATTTTCGTTTCCCACATGCCAAAAGTGTGGTAAGAGTCATCTAAGAAAATGCTTGATTGCTACAGATAATTTCTTTGGTTGTGGTAAAAGTGGTCACTGCCAAAGGTATTGTCCATCTATAAATGACAAAGGAAATGATGGTAGGCAAGATCCACGTAGTTGTTTGGGTTCAAGTTCTCCAAAGCATGCACTTCAAACTCGTCATGATCAAGAGGGTTCTCCCGATACTATTACCGATATGTTGAAAGTCTTTCATCTTGATCTTTATTCCTTGTTTGATCCCGGTGCTACCTTATCTTTTGTGGCGCCCTATGTGGCTATGAGATTTGATATTCTTCTGGATGTGTTGTTAGACCCCTTTTTTTTTCTCTATTCTTATTGGTGAATCTAATGTGGCTAAGAGCGTCTATTGAAATTATGTCGTCTCCTTGTCCCATAGAGTCACTCATGTTGATCTAGTAGAGCTTGATATGTTAGACTTTGATGTTATTCTTGGTATAGATTGGCTCCATTCTTGTTAAGCTTTCATTGATTGTTGAACCCGAGTGGTTAAGTTATATTTTCAAAATAAGTCCATCCTAGAGTGGAAAGGGGGGATTTCTATGCCTAAGGGTCAGTTTGTTTTTTGTCTTAAAGCTAGAAAAACGATCTTTAAGGGTTTCATAGATATTCTTATTCGGGTTAGGGATGCAGATTCTGAAACCCCTACTCTTGAGTTAGTCCCTGTTGTAAGTGAATTTCTAGAAGTGTTACCCGATTATCTACCCGATGTTCCTCCCGAAAGGGAAATAGACTTCAGTATTGACCTTCTCCCAGATATGCAACCTATCTCTATTCCTCCTTACGGCATGGCCCCGATAGAACTTAAGAAATTGAAAGAGCAATTGAAAGATTTGTTAGATAAGGGTTTTATCCCACTGAGTATCTCTCCATGGGGTGCTCTCATCTTGTTTTCTCGTAAGAAGGATGATTTCCTTCGTATGTGTATCGACTACCGACAATTGAACAAAGTCACCATTAGGAACAAGTACCCTCTTCCCAAGATTGATGATTTATCTTATCAACTCCAAAGAGCAAGCTACTTCTCAAAGATCAACCTCTGGTTGGGTTATCACCAGTTGAGCGTGAAGGAGGATGACATCCCAAAGACGGTATTTTGGACTTGGTATGGTCATTACGAGTTCTTAGTAATGTCAATTGGTTGAATAACACTCCAGCCGCATTTATGGACTTAATGAATAGGTTATTGAAGCAATACCTTGATATGTATGTGATCTTACTTATTGATGACATTTTGATTTACTCAAGGAGTGAGGATGAGCATGTTGATCATTTGAGGATTGTGTTAAAAGTCCTTAAGGAACAACAACTCTTTGCAAATATTAGTAAATGCAACTTTGCTTAAGTTTAGTGGCTTTTCTTTGTCTCATTGTCTCCAGCAAGGATATTGAGGTAGATCCTAAGAAAAAGAACGCGGTTAAGAATTGGCCTACACCTCTATCCCCGTCGGATATTCAAAGTTTTTTTTAATTTGAGAGGTTACTTTAGAAGGTTTGTGGAAGGGATTTATTCGATTGCCTCTCCATTGTCGGTACTAACCCAAAAGAAAGTCAAGTTTTTATGGTCGGAAGCTTGTGAGAAAAGTTTTCAGGAATTGAAAAATAGACTTACCTCCGCTCCGATGTTGATATTACCAGAAGGTTCCGATGGGTTTGTTGTTTATTTTGATGCTTCAATAATTGGGTTAGGATGTTTTCTTATGCAAAATGGGAAATCCATTGCTTATGCTTCAAGGAAACTAGAGATTCATGAAATGAACTACCCTACCAATGATTTGGAGCTAGTGGTGGTTGTTTTTGCCTTAATGATTTAAAGGCATTATTTGTATGGTGTTCATGTTGATGTCTTTACCAACCACAAGAGTTTGCAATATGTGTTCAAACAAAAGCATCCAATTCTTTACCAACATAGATGGATAGAACTCTTGAAGGATTACGACATGAGTGTTCTCTATCACCCTGGTAAGGCGAATGTGGTAGTGGATGTTCTTAGTCGACTATCAATGGGTAGTGCTGCTCATGTTGAGGAAGATAAGAGAGATTTGGTTTGTGATGTTCATATATTACTGATTGGTTGTTCGGTTGGTTGATTCTAATTAGGGTGGTTCTATTGTCCATAATGGTTCAGAATAGTCATTTGTGCCGGATGTGAAAAATAAGCAAGGACTTGATCCAATTTTGGTTGAAAAGAGGAAGGGCTACTTAAAAAATTCGTTGAGGTTTTCTCCCAAGGAGGAGAAGGTAACTTACATATCAAGGTTGTTTGTGTTTTTTCCAAAGTTGATGACTTAAGGAAGAGAATCTTATCGAAATCACATAGTTCTTGATATTCCATTCACCGAGGAGCCACCAAGATGTACCATGACTTGCGGGAGGTTTATTGGTGGAATGGGATAAAGAACGATATTGCGGAATTTGTGGCTAAGTGTCCTAATTGTCAACAAGTGAAGGTTAATAATCAAAAGCCAAGAGGTTTGTCCTAAGATATTCGTATTCCTAAATTGAAGTGGGAGGTTTTGAATATTGATTTTATTGTTTGTTTACCCCACACCCGTGATAACATGACTTGATTTGGGTAATTGTAGACCGTATGACAAAGTAAGCTCATTTCATTCCGTCAATTTTTATTATTTGGAAGAATACTATGCTAAGTTGTACCTAAGGAAGATTGTTAGGTTCCATGGAGTGCCCTTACCCATTATCTTTGATCGTGGTACCCAATTCACTACTCTATTTTAGAAGTCTTTCCAAAAGGGCCTTGCTACTCGTACTAAGTTTAGTATGTCCTTTCATCCTCAAACCAATGGACAAGAAGAGCGTACTATCCAAATTTTGGAAGATATGTTGAGAGCTTGTGTGATTGACTTTAAGGGTGATTGGCATTATCATTTGCCTTTGATCGATTTTGTGTATAATAATATCTATCATTCAAGCATTGGTATGGCTCCATTTGAGGCTCTTTATGGTAATAAGTGTAGATCTCCTATAGGTTGGTTTGAAGTTGGTGAGGTTTCTTGGATAGGTACTAAATTGGTACATGAGGCTATGGACAAAGTTCAGCTTATTAGAGAAAGGTTAAAAATGACTCAAAGCCGACAAAAGTACTATGCCGATATTAGAAGAAGGGATCTTGAATTTGATGAGGATGATTGGGTCTATCTGAAAATTTCACCCATGAAGGGTATAATGAGATTTGGGAAGAAAGGGAAGCTCAGTCCCCGTTATGTGGGTCCATATCAGATAATGAGGCGTATTGGTAAAGTTGCTTATGAACTTGATTTGCCTAATGACTTAGCATCGGTACATCTAATTTTCCATGTCTCCTTATTGAAGAAATGTGTTCGTGATCTGACATCTATTGTACCATTGGGGAGTCGTGGTATAAAGGAAGGTCTTTCTTATGAAGAGATTCCGGTTGAGCTTTTAGACCGACAGGTCAAGAAGTTGAGAAATAAGGATGTCACATTCGTGAAAGTGTTGTGGAGGAATCAAAGGATTGAGGGTGCTACTTGGGAGGCCGAGGCTGACATGATGTCCTATTATTCCTATCTCTTTCCCTTCGATTCTACTTTAGCTAGAGGTATTTAGTTCCTCATGGTTCATCCTTCTTGGTCTCATATGTCTTAATTGTTCTCATGTTTCTTCATGCATGTATACTCATATAACTTAATTTTCTTTCTGAGAAAGTGATTTAACTTGACTGATTTCTCCATGATTATGTGCATTTGAGTAAGATTTGCATGTATGCCTTATGAAATGATGTTTTAATTATGTTTGATCTTAGAGTTGATGTTCCTCCTTGATATTGTGTGTTTTGAATTAGTTGCACTAATGTTAGGCTGTTAAATCTTTTCCCCACCCTTCTTATGATTTCTTGAGTTCCATTCCAGGATGAATGTTCTCGAGGGGAGTTATCGTAACACCTCGGATTTGGAAAATAAGGATAATAAATTTTTGGGTTGCAAGATGTGTCTATGGTTCCCATCTATGGACCGTTGAAGCTTCTACAGGCCATAAATGGAAACCATAGGAAGGGGAAATAAAATTTTGACACTAAGTCTCAGTACCCTTTTCATGGTTCACCAGGACGGTCCGTCATTCATTGTATGAGTCGTAGATAGACCTCGTAGGTGAGTCACAGACTTAGTGAAATTTTAAGGGTCAAAGTAGGGTATTGTTGGTTTGTACCAACCGTAGGAAGACCTAAGGCTTAGAAACATTCCGTCAAAAAGATGGTGAAATTATGGTCCATGTACATGGTCTACGATTGACCAATATGGATAGTAGAAAGTCTTACAGTCCATAGGTCTGAACTATACGTTGAAGTCCGGTAGTTATTTAACGGGGCTTTTGGGTCTTCTCCCTAATTGTTTTGCCTTCTACCCTAAGCCCTATATAAAGGTTTTAAGCCCCAAATCACCCACTTTCAAATCATTCTCCTGAATTCCCTAAAACTCACCAAAGTCTTCCTCTCAAATTCTCTCAAGGCTAAGGAAGAAAAAGAAGAGCTAGGGCTCCATCCAAGTTTTAAATCCTCCATTCTCCTTGAGCAACCTCTAGTACCAAACTGTGTTCCCCCGTAAGATTATCTTAAATGACCTACCTAGTGGATCCAATTTAGCAAAACATGGTATGCACGGATTCCACCTTGGCAAGTGGTTTCCCCTTCTTTCAATATGAGGGATATACCAGATCCATGATATAGCTCTCATGGTCTTATTGTAGGTTAAAGCTACAAATCCCACGAAAATGACTATGTTTTCTTCAAAGCTTTTCTTATGTCCTTTACTCCAAATGCATTGACTATATCCTATAATTTCCATGTTTTATTTCCTTATGTTAAAATGTCAAATTATTGATCATATCTACATGGTTTAAACCATTTATACTATCACGTTCACGTTTATTTATATTACCCCACACTCAGTACATTCCACGTATTAATGCATACTTATGGCTATATTATCTCATGAATGTAGTGTTCGACGTTCCTACTCCGTACACTCATGGCTAGATATCACCTGGGTTCTTCAGTTGATTGGTGAGTCCTCATGATCCGAGGATCAAGACACTATATAGCTTTGTCTTTTCTTTTCAAACTTTATAAGTGATCTATGGTTCAGTCTCAATCTCTTTCCTAATGATGTATTTGATGGTTTTAAGACTTATGTTAAACTTTTGCTTTGTCAAACTTTTGATATATTAAATGCTTTCTTTCATGTCTTTACTTTTATTATCTTGTATGATGTATTGTAGGTGGATTGTGTAGGGCCTCTTGGGATCTTAAATGTCATTCTACACCCATGGTGTACCCTGGGGTCCTGACAAATCACTTCTTGTAATGACAAAGTCATCAAAATATACAATAAGAAGGATATTGTCAGTTCTTGATTGTTGATAGAAAATTGAGTGATCACATATGCTCATTTTAAACCCAAATTCACTACCTCACTAAACTTGCCAAACCAAGCATGAGGACTCTACTTCAAGCAATACAAGGACTTCTTCAAATGACGGACTTTCCCATACTCCCTTTGGTAAAGAAAACTAGGTTGTTGCTCCATTTATACTTCCTTTCTAAGATCAACATGAAGGAAGTATTCTTGATATATAATGGATGTAAAGGCCAACTCTTTGAACCAGCTAGAGAAATGAATAAGCAAACTGGAAAGAGTATAGCAACAGGAGAAAGGGTCTCCGAATAATCCACTCCATATGTCTGAGCATACCCTTTAGCCACAAGTCTGGCCTTCGGTCTTGCCATAGAACCATCCGGATTAACTTTAACCATGAACACCCCACTTACATCCCACTAGTTTTTTTTCTGTTGGGTAAATCCACCAAATCTCATGTGTAGTTTTCCTCAAAAGAATGTATTTTCTCAAGCATCGCACTAGACCTCCATTATGATTCCAAGCCTCCCTCACTATTTTCGGTACTAACCAAGAATCTATAGATACAATCAAGGATCTAGACATCGAGGATAAACGGTCTAGGAAACAAACTTAGCAATGGAATATGTAGATTTACAATCCGTGTACCTTTGGGAAGAGCAATAGGTAGATCAATATCTCATTTTATCTCCCTATTTCTCTTCTCAAAGGTACACGGACTTGTAAATCCACATATTTCATTGTTAATTTTGTTTCCTATAACTGTTTATCCTCGACGTCTAGATCTTGATTATCTCTCTAGATTCTATCTTTGAACATAAAATGGTGAGGGAGGCTTTGAATCATCCTAGATGGTATGGTGCGATGCTTGAGGAAATACATGCCTTGGAGGAAAACCGCATATAGGATTTGGTGGCTTTACCCAACGAAAAGAAACCAGTGGGATGTAAGTGGGTGTTAACTATTAAAGTTAATCTAGATGGTTCTATGGCAAGACTTAAGGTCAGGCTTGTGGCTAAAGATGCTCAGACATATGAAGTGGATTATTCCGGCACCTTTTCTTTGGTTGCTAAACTTTTTCCAGTTTTCTTATTCATTTCTCTAGCTTCTTTAAAGAATTATGCTTCATATCAATTAGATATCAAGAATACTTTCCTTCATGGTGATCTTCAAGAGGAAGTATATATGGAGCACCTATCTGGTTTTCTTTCTCAAGGGGAGGGGTATGGGAAAGTTTGTCATTTAAAGAAGTCTTTGTACGGCTTGAAACAGAGTCCTTGGGCTTGGTTTAGCAAGTACATTGAGGTATTTCAATAGTTTGGGTTGAAAATGAGAAAATTTGATCACTTAGTTGGCAATCAACAATTGTCCCTATCCTGTTTGTTGTATATGTTGATGATATTGTCATCACATGAAGTAATTATATGGGGATCTCTTCCCTTAAGTCTTTCTAGCATGCTAGGTTTTATAAGAAATACTTAGGTCAGTTAAGATACTTTTTGGGAGTAGAAGTAAGTAACAGCAAGAAGGGATTTTTTCTATATTACAGAAAGTATATTCTTGACCTACTTGCAGACACCGGAAAGTTGGCAACCAAATCTTGCAATACTCTAATGATTCCCAACGTGCATCTTACGAAAGATTATGGTGTTAATTTTGATGATCCTGAGTAATACAGATCTAATTGGGAAATTAAATTATTGTGACTCATTTGGATATTTCTTTTGTGGCAAGTGTTGTTAGCCAATTCTTGTATGTGCTTATGATCAAGCGTTAGGAAGCCTTGACACAGATTCTATGTTACTTGAAAGGTGCCCCTGGACTTGGCATATTGTATAGCAATCACAATCATACCCGAATCAAGTGTTCTGTAGATGCGGAGTATGTTGGATCCAAAATTGATAGGAGATTTAACTAAAGGCTATTTCATCTTTGTTTGAGTTGATCATCTTTGTAACAATAGTTGGGTCATGATCAATTTCTATGCTCTAACTTTAGGGAGAGTGTTATAGAATATGTATATAGACTTCATTCCTAGTAAAGCACATAGCCTTATTTATATAGTAGATTTAAAGGAATTTGCAGATTTATAGGAATCATCTTTTATTTCTTTCCTAAGATAGCACACAATCTATTGTATTTACACATTGCTTACCTATTACAATATTAATTTTTTTGGACCTAAATATAAGCTAAGAGATGAACTACAATAAACAAACAGAGTCATAATGCAATAACAAGAAAGACATCACACCATAGAGTTCCAAGCAGCCATGCATGCATACAGAGGGATTTTTAAAATGTGAAGTGACAGCTATGAAGTTTCCATTAACCCTAAACACAAAGAGGGTAAGAATAAAATTGTAACCATACTTTAATATTTATTTTTCCAGTTAAGAGCTCTTTGGTTATGCTAGTCTTACAAATCTGGTTGAATTGTATAAAGTATCATATTCGGATGGTGCGCAGGGATTTGGGATGACATTGTGCACAACTTCTAAGGTGGTAGAGAGCTCGTGAAATTAATTGTGTCAGTGCAAAAATCTTTTTTAAGAGATGAACGATAATAAACAAAGGCGACCGTATTGAAATAACGTGAAATGCATATAATTATATAGAATATCCTATTAAATTCAAAGACTCCAGCTCTATTGAGGCTTCCAATGTAAATTAAGGAAAACGGGAGATGTTAAAAGTAATTATCTATAGAATTAATGGGAAGGGAAAAATATATTGTTGAGGGTATTTCAGGAGCGGCAAAGTGGAAAATGTTTGGGGAGCGGCATAGTGGAAAATTGTAGCAGTTGGTGTGTTTTTTTAAAATCCTCAGAACGAAAATATATTGTATGGGATAGAGCTTAACATTTCAATAAAAGGAAAATAAATCCATATCAAAGTAGTGGGGCGTTGTTCTTTTGTAAAGCACAAACAAGGTGATTCAATAGGAAGATGGTTGAATACGGGGTAGAGCGTAATAAGAGACTTTGATGGGACAGTAATAAAGCAAAGTTTGTTCAAGTAGGAATACAAGTTACCCAGGTGTGGCTGGTGCATTGGAACAAGTAGAAGCCTACGTTAGTAATCTGAGAATTTGTTTGATTATAATGCCTGCTGATTTAATGATGGTTTGATGAAAAGAACTAATTTGAGAATTAGGGTTCTAGAAATTGTTCCATCAAAGGCTTTCAGATTTAATTCACTGTTCAATTTAGGTCGTTGTTTTAGATAGATGGAGAAGATGGTGACATCAGTTGAAGGAGTTTGTCATGAGGTAAATGATTTGAAATCCTCGGGATCAGAGCTCAGGAAAATTGATCTTACTCATCCATCTTCCATCGATAGAGAATCGATCGGGACTACCAACATTTTTCAATATGGTTAGTCTCTTTTGTTATCTTGTGCACATTGAATTAGTTTGTACTTTTTTCTTTTCCCTTTTTTCACTTAATTAAGTCATATAAAATCATTGTTATGACTGCCTAATTATACGCATGAGTTAGTTCTCCTTTTGTTGTTTCACTTACACTATTAATTCCAAGATGTGTATGTATTTATGTATTAACAGTTTTTTTTAATAAAGAAAGTGATTAATTCTGAGATATAGTAGTTGAGTGACCACCTGAGAAATTAATTCATTAAATCAGACAAGGAAATAATCCAATAAACAGACATGGAAATAATCCAATATATTTGTTGGTCATTCTTTATGATACAGTTGATATGTTGCTGAGGTGAAAAAGAAGGACATGATTATTTGTTCACCTTTTGGATCACACAGTAATTCGGAGGAGAAACTTCCTCATTGACGTTCCAAAACAAAAATGGTGATGGTGTGACACAATTGCATCCATAAGTATATAGCTGATGCAAGTACATTAGACAAAATTGGTGAAGAATTTATGTATACAGCCTCTACTAATGCAGCTATTGAGGTAATAGTATCTAAGTACTGCTCAACTCGAGAAATGAAACCAAACAGCTTAGGTAATTTATAGCATTTGTCAATACAATCTTCAGATTTTGTACTTGTTCACATATTGCGGGTAGATTGACAATGTTTCTTCTGGTTTTAAAAACAGATGTTAATTTGTTGAACATCAGAACAAATAGTAAGGAAAATACTCTCAAAATGAACAATGAATTGCTTCAAATACTTCATATCAAATAAAAGTTCTTGGTAGTAAAGAAAAGGTTATTAATCAGAGCAATGTGAATGTTCGTGGATTACCTTCTCTTGGATCGACAAAGAAAATTGATCAAACATCTAAGGAGATAATCTGAATTTGGCAGAAAATAGATGATGTGATTTGCATGAGGATATTGCAATGATCTAAAGCGCCAGAGAACTCCAAGGTTGCACTTGAAGAGTGACTTTGTGAGTGGAAAAGTCTATTTGAAGAGGAGTTGTGCGAAAGTAGACTAATTTTTAGCGAATATCATGCCCATGAAGCCCAATACAGTTGGTTTTGAACCCGGGGATGAGGATATCAAGATCTCCCAAAAAAAAAGAGGAATATGTCTCAAGGAGGTGGTTGCAGGTCAAGGATGAATAACTTAGATGGTAAGATGTCTAAAGGATTGAAGGTGTATAATCAAAATCGAAAAGCTATGACAAGCTCTATGGAAATTGAAGTTGTTGATTCACATCCAAGATAGAATGTATTTGACAGAGAACAACGTCATCTATAGAATGATAGCAAAAGTGTGAAGATTAAGAATACAAAAGATAAGGTCTCTGGAGTAAGTAGAAAGATACATAAGCAGCAAGTTCAAGTTGTCAGTGGATATTCTCTTCAAATCCCCTTGAAAGGAAAAAAATTAGTCTTGGCACTAATTGATTTGGTGCTAATATTCTATTTCAATCATCATATATTACCATAAGTACAATAAAAGTTTAACATCATTGGAGGAAGAACAATGAATCATCGCATGGAATATAAAGGGACTCTGATTTGAGCAAGCTTCTCAAAGATAGACATGTCTCTTCTCATATGATCAATGTGGTGGCAGACAAGACTTTACAAAGAGAAATTTTATCAAAAGGGATAGATGTTGTACAAATGTCGATTGGTATGGGAATGGTGACTTCTCAGCCAATGAAGAAGATATCTTCTAAAGAGAAGTTAGACTAAACTTTAAGCAACTTTAGGGGTGCCCAAAAACATGTTGAAAATGACAATCCAAAGCAAGGGCACGCCAAATTTGCCATTGATGCTACAGAAGGGAAATAATAGTGGTAATGTTCTTAAGTCAAATGTGATTGAATTGGATCACTTTAATAAAACGAGTGAACCCTATTAAAGACAGTCAATTGTTCCTGAGTAAGGTCGCTCTTTAGGATGGTTCCCTCTTTCTAGGAAAGAGCGAACTGACTCAGGCAAAATTGTCTGACGTATAATAGGGTTCATTCCTTTTCTTAAAGATTGGTATGATTCAACCACATTTGACCTAAGAGGATCACCACTATTATTGCTCTTCAATAGAGTTAATGGCCAATTAATTGGTATTCCCTTTCTTGGAGTGTGTCATTTCCTACATGTTTCTAAGCACCCCTAAAGTTGCTCAAAGTTTGGTCTAACTTCTGCTTAAAAGAAATCTTTTTCTCTGGCTGAGAAGTCACCATTCCCATACCATTTGACATTTGTACAACATCTATCCCTTTTGATAAACTCTCTTTGTAAATTCTTTTTTGCAACCACATTCATATGATAAGAGGCATGTCTATCTCCGACCAACTTCCTCAAATTAGAGTCCCTTTCTTTTCCATGCGATGATCAATTGTTATTCCTCAAATGACGTTCAACTTTTATGGTACTTATGTAAACATGTGATGATTGAAAGAGAATATTAGCATCGGATCCTTTAGTTCCAAGACTACTATGTTTCCCTTCCAATGTTCGAAGAGAACATCACCAACAACTTGAGTTTGTTGCTTATGTTTCTTTCTACTAACTCCAGAGTCCTTATTACATGGAAAAACCCAGGGTTTTGTGGTTCCTGGTAAAGAAAAGGAAGTACGAACTTGTTATGTCACTTTATGGACTAAAACAAGCACCCAAACAATGACATAAGAAATTTGACCAAACTATGTTGGTAAATGGATTAAGAATGATGGAAGTGATAAATGTGTTTACATTAAAATCACAAGGTCATTGTTTGTTTGTATATTGGTGATATGTTGATCATCAGTAGAGACACTAATGACATAAATGCTACTAAACATATGCTAGAAAGCAGCTTTGATATAAAAGATCGTGGAGTTGCTGATGTGATCTTAGGTATAAGAATCCTTAGAATTCCAATATGTTTAGCATTGTCACGGTCTCATTACATTGAAAAAGTACTTGACTAGTTCAAATATTTGGATTTTAATATTGTCAAGACTCCAATAATGTGAGTTTTGCACTTCAAAAGAATGAAGGTGAAAGTGACTCACAATTGGATTATGCTAGAGTATTGGGAAGTATGATGTATATCAAAAAGTGTACACTATCACATATAGCATGTGCTATTAATAAACTGAGTCGGTTCACGAATAATCCCAATCAAACTCATTGAATGACAATGAAAAGATTTTTGGGGTATTTAAAACATACTCAAAACTTTGTCTTGCATTATAACAAATATCCTACAGTATTGAAAGGATATAATGATGCAAATTGAATCGCCGAGATCAAATGAAGTAAAATCCACGAGTGGATATGTATTTACTTTTGGTAGAGGAGCAGCCTCTTGGAAATCTTCCAAAAGACATGTATCGCTAGCTCTACAATGATCTTTAAGCTAGGTGCTCTAGATAAGGCCGGTGAATAAGTTGAAAGACTCTGAAATTTCTTGATTGATATTCTCTTATGGCCCAAACCTTTGGCATCAGTATGCATACACTTTGATAGTCAAGATGTAATAGGTAAGGCATGGAGCATGATGTTTAACAAAAAGTCTTGTCATATAAGACATATGCATGATACCGTTAGAAAACTACTCTCTAGTGAAATTATCACAATTGACTATGTAAAGTCAAAGGATAATGTGTCGGATCCACTTACAAAAGGCCTAACTAAAGAGAAAATTGAAAGATCATCCAAGGAAATGGATTTACGGCTTAGGACAAGTCATCAAGGCGGTAACTCTATCTAGAACACTGGAGATCCCAAGAGTTAGATTCAAGGAGAAAAATAAAGTTGTGACTGACAGTTCGGCATTGTCAACCAACTCAATCCATTCCCATGATGAAGACAATGCTCAAGAACAATGATACAACATTAAGGCTTGTTAATGAGTTAATAAAGCTTAAATTTTTAATGATTTGCTAAGTTTGGCAGATTTGACCAAAAAGTGTATCTACGCGATAACACGTTTAGAGTTACCTATGTGAGTGTGAAGTGTAAGCCGCTTCAAAGAAAATGATTGTCAAAATCCCATCTCTCTATACACTCATGAAATCAGGAGGTGTTCATGGCTGAAATGAACACAACCATAAGAACCATAAATGGTAAAGGGTTAATTATGTGACATATGGTTGTCTAGGTATACACCAAAGCTCGACAGTTCAAAGATCTCGCATCTACCGATTGACCGAGTATATCCGACATATGTTCACTACGGAAAGTCCAAGGGGAAACCTACTTATCCAGATGCAATTAATTCTTTCTTGTAAAGTACACATACTTGTCTGTTTCTTTGTCTTGGAGTCATTCCCATACATGCAGGGGATTGTTGGGTTTTAAAAGGTGTGAATGGAAAATGAAGAGTTGCGACTTGTATGAAGAGTTATGACTTTTATGAAAAGTTGCGACTTTTATGAAGAGTTGTGACTTTTACGAAAAGTTGTGACTTTTATAAAAAGTTGTGACTTTTATGAAAGGTTGTGACCTTTCCAAAAGATTGTGACTTTTCCAAAGGTTTGTGACCTTTCCGGTAAGGCACAATAAGAACCTTTTCACACTACCCTTTGTTTGCTATAAATTGAGGGATTTCCTCTCAATTTAGAAGGATGAATTTTCTTGACTTGTTCTACTACTACTAAATCTAGTATTCTAAGTGAACTTTACTGCCGTTGAGAGGTTCGCTGACACTGTGGTTTTAGTAACCGATACACTAGTGAGTAAGATCATTCTATCCTGGGAGGATATATTCCATTAACATCGGGTACTTGAGGGGAATAATTTCCTTAAGGGGACAATGTGCATTCAGTGGGCTGATTTTCTTTCTTTGAGAAATTTTATATTGTTTCTATTTTCTCTACTAGTTTTAATTTTCTAGTTTGAAAATACTCTTTAAACTTTGTTGTTTATTAACAAGTTCTTCAAAGTTTTATTCTAAGTATCTTAGGAATACAAGATGAACAACAAAATATAAAGATTGTCTTGAATGATCTAAAATTGCCTGGGGTGTTTGTTTTTATTCCTTGAGTTGAGCATTACTTAGATAATATCACATCGATTGTTGCATTAGTAGAGTCAGTGCGCACATATGCTTCACCAATTTGTCTCTTTCTCTTTCATCAGTTATAACCTTACGAATGCAATTGTCACACCACCATCATTGATATTTTGGAATGTCTAGATGAGGAAGTTACTCCTCAGAGTTACTGCCTTATCCAAAAGGTGAACAAATAATCATATCCTTCTTTGTAATTTCAACAATATATCGATTGTATCACAAATAAAAGACCAACAAATATATTGGATTATTTCCTTGTCTAATCCAATGGAGGAGTTAATTTCTCAAGTGGTCGCTCAACTACTAGTTATTATCTCAGAATTAATCACTTGCTTTATTGAAAAATGAAATCATTAACAAAGATGACTATGTTGGATGTATTTGGTGACATGCACTATCAATTTCTCATAGCTTGAATTTTATTATATCAAAGTAAGGACATGCTTCGGTCTTAGAATCTTGATCACTCACTTGTTACTTGTTTCAACAACATTCTGTACTAGAACACTCACTCTTGTTTGCTATCTTGATTAATTTGTTTCTTGCTTTCTTACTTAGTTACATATCAAATGGACCACCTCTATTTATAGGAGGTAATGGAAGAATCTAGAGAGATACATACTATTTACTCTCTTCTAGAATTTTACTAGATATCTTTTTCTAGAACTACTTTTTCTAGAACATTTATAGACTTTTTTCTCAAGAATACTCATTCTAGAGATCTTTCTTCAATTCTCTACAACTCCGAAATATTCTAGATTTTTCTTAACTTATCTTAAATAAATAATATTTTTTGATGAATTCTTAATACTCCCCCTCAACACCACATTAATCTTTTCATTGCTTTCGTTGTGAGCTATTCCTAAAACTCTGCAAACATCAGGACATTTATGCCCTTTGAGAATCTTCATCTTTGTTGGATTATTCTGATCCCTACTCTTTGAAGCTTATTCAAAGGTAGTAGTCTCTTTAATATTGACCACCTCTGCTAATGTTGCATCAATATATTTGGCGTTTGAGCATTTCACTCGTGCCATCCTTTTTAGTTAAGGTTGAAAAGATTCTTGGAGTCTTTCTTGCAACTATTCTAGAGTTTCATGTACTCTAGTTTTCCATGGACTCTTATTTTCACATTTTGAAGATATATTCTCTGTATGTGAATTATATTATTCACATACCTCTTGTTCTAGTTTTGCCTCACTTCCTTGTCCTTCTTCTTCAAGTTTATATTGTAGCTTTTGCTCCAATTCATTTTTAATCTGGCGCGGAAACTTCTTTGAACTACCATGTTGGTGCTTTATCATCTACGGCATAAGTTATTACAGATGGCATAACATAGATTAACTGTCACTCTAACAACTTGAGATAGTTGCTTTTGAGAAACTATCTGAACATAGATTGCACTTGCAAAGAAGAGGAGGAGCGTAGTCACTGTAACAAAAAAGAGGAGATTGCACTTGCAACTTTAAGTGAGAAACTAGTCAATTATGAAAATGACTAGTGATGAGAAAAAGTTTATCAACGTGAGCGAGTACAAAGGCGGTCAAGTAGTGGTGACCGCAAATAATTCAAAAAGGCCAATAACCCATATTAGCAAAATGATGTTCGTGTCACATCAGAGCTCAGCACAAGTGGAACTTCAAAATATCTACCATGTTCTAGGTATAAAAGAACTTACTTTAGTGTCATAAAACTTATTATATGTGTCACAATTAATAGCTTCAGGAAACTATGTTGTGTTCATATAGGATGACTTAAAGGTATATCAAAGCTTAAAAAAAGCAAGCCCGCTAAAGATTTATGAGAAACTATCGCTAACATCGATAACATGTCACTCTAACAACTTGAGATAGTTGCTTGTGTTCAGATAGTTGCTTGTGTTAAGATTGTCAACGCTATTGAGAGTGCTAGCAAAATCCATAGTTGATTAGTGCCTTGTGAATTTGTAGCCTCCAATAGTAGCTTGTAGGATCTCCTTTCCTTTGAGTTTCTACCTTTCTTTATCCACCACACTCTCTGGTACCACTTGTTGTATATTTTTGGTTTAAGGACACAATCGATTGCTCACAACTTATATTTTATTATTGTAAAGTAAGGATTAACTTCGGTCCTACAATTGTTACAACAATATTTCTTGCAATCACACTCTATCAACTCTCTCTTATTTCTCACTCACTTGTTGTTTGCTATCTTGCTAACACGCTTTGAGAACTTACTTTCTTACTTGGTTACCAATAAATATGGATCACCTCTATTTATAGGAGGTGATGGAAGAATCTAAAGAGAGATACATACTACTCTCTTCTAGAATATTCCTAGCTATCTTTTTCTAGAACTACCTTTTCTAGAATATTTCTAGACTTCTCTCTCTAGAATACTCATTCTAGAGATCTTCCTTCAATTCTCTACAACTCCGGAATATTCTACAATATTCTGGAGTCGTCTTAAATAAATAATTAAGTCAGTGATAAATTCTTACAGACTAGATAAAATAATAACTATTAGTGTAGTTGAGTGATCAACTAAGAAATCAACCCACTGATAGAGGAAAGCAAATTGAATCCTTTCACAGAAGCCCCTTATATTTTTATCTAGATATGAATAGTACTGTGGAAAAAAAAAAGGGAACTTGCTCACAAGAGTCATGAAGAGAGAACTAAAGCTATCTTCAATACACAAGCCTAAGTAAACTTTCAAATCTAATGAATTTGAAAACAGAAAATGCAAATGCAAAAGGAGGGATATGCAATGATTAGTTAATTCACAATAATTATAAGATCACCCAAAGATAGTCAATACATACATACACATCTTGGAATTAATACTATAAGTGAAACAACAAATGGAGAACTCACTCATGCATATAATTAAGTCATAAGATTGATTTTAAATGAATTAATACTTGGAAATACTAATTTAGTGTACACAAGATAACAAAAGAGACTAACCATATCGAAAAAATGATGGCAGTTTTCATTCTGTATCAATGACAATGGAAGATAAATATCAATAAATATACAATTACCTTGAGCTCTGATCCTGAGGATTTTGAATCACTAGCCTCATGACAAGCTCCTTCAACTATGATAGTCATGTTGTCCATCTATATATTTAAACAACAACCTAAATTGGAATTTCAATAAGAAATTTGGAGATATTGTCACATGTATTTTCAAGATAAAAAATTAATTGGTATACCTACACGAATAAATATTATTTGTATCAAATCTTGAACATATCATCAAAGATATAAATAAATTTAATTTGTATGCACTTATTAATTCAATGTTATTTGATACAAAATCTAATATATTTGATGCAATAGCAATGACATTATTAACACACACTAATAGATACACTCCATTTTAGTGAGTTAAGTTTGAAAGCCTTTAATGGAATAAAATTTAGAACCCTAATTCTCAAATTAGTTCTTTTCATCAACCCGGCCTTAAATCAACAAGTGTTACAATCAAATAAATGCTTGAACAAGCTCAATGAACCAACCATATAACATATAACAATTGATTTGAAGCTATTTAGGGTTTTCTAAGCGAAATTCACTTGAATTGGAAAGGTATATAAAAACTGAAGCTTCAAAAAAATTCCAAAATTCACTTAAAATCGTGATAATGTAATCAAGCTTGCCAAATTCATATCAGATCTAAATAGAAGTCATTCAAAACAATTTAAAAGCCAAATTATTATTTTTGACGGCACCGATGATTTTGATACACCCAAAAGATGAACTTCATAGATAATAAAATCAAAGATTTAACCATAATCATAGTAAAACTATAAGTAAAACAAAACCCAAAAAAGTACAAAAAAAATAAGAAACAACAACCAGAAAAAAAGATAAACACAAAATTAATAAATGACATCACAAAAAGCGTTTCATTTCAAGAGAAGTCATAAATGCAATCACTAGTAAAGAAACCAACAAAAACGAAAAGGAAATAAATTAAAGCATCTAACTGGAAAAATATCAGAAATAAAGAGAAAAAATATACCTTTCACCTGAATTGAGATCTCAGATTAGATGAAGAACAAGCTCAATCCAAGACTAAAGCAACAAGAGGAAAGGGGGGGGATTTCAGGTTATCAGGTGAAAGGAAAGGGGAAGTAAGTGGAGTGGCAGATGAGAAAACCCTAATCTAAAGGGACATGTATGTAGGGAGAAAGTTGAGGGCTTGTCGGGGATGGGTTGGCCTTTTACTTTGTTTTTTTTTTAATTGGATTTGGGTAATATGCCCAAATTAGAGATGTACTTAATTCCTAATTTATTAAAAACAAACTACTTTCACCCAAAAAAAAAAAAAAAAAAGATCTCAGATTAGAACAACACCCACTTTTCACCAGAAAATGAAGAACTAAAAGCATCCAGATTAATTTGAATGAAATTCAAGGTTGGAACAAATTAAAGAAAAAACCCTAAGATTTATAGAGAGGGTGAGTGAAACCCTCAGACAAATGATAGAGAAAGTATGACATGTGAGAAGAGATTTTTAAGATAACATTTTTCCTCCAAAAAAGAGAGTCCTAAATGTGATTTAAAAGTTATTTTAAGTATTAAATAAGTAATGTAATCATTTTATTTTTTTTGCAATAAAAAGGTAGATAATCATCAGTGAAAATGTGAAGAAAAATAATTGTTAAAAGTTGGTTTTCTTTAAAAAGATGTAAAAATTTAAAAGTTTAATAATTATTACCTGACTATTTTGTCGTAAAACTAGCATATGTTTTTATGTCTCGAGCCTACACCCTGGGGGTCAGCATTCAGAATCTTCTTTGGCCTGACTTACTACAATACTGAATATTCTAACACTATGTGAAATATTTTAAAAGATAAGCATGCAATAAGTTTAGAAAACAAACTCAAAAACTTTATAGATGAAATAAATCTTAATAATAAATATATTTGTAAAACAACTGAACCATGACTCAGTTGACTCATTTATGAAGTCTTTGAAATGCTAAAGATAGGTTGCCGGGACAAGACCTCAAGCTACCTGAAAACTCTACTAATAACATATGCTTACTACTAATACTCATGATAAACTAGATCCGTCCAAAGGCAAGGAGGTCTCACCAATGCTTGATGAAAGTGATCCTAATAGTGTGCCTGATAACTATCATGAATACCTTAATCTACATTATAAAATAGTGCAATGCTAATGATGTAAGTACATGGAACGTATGGTATGTGAAATGGCCAAATGAAATAACTAGTTAAATCTGAGCATACTGAGCTAAATGAAGAACCTCATAGACTGAAACAAAAATCAACTAGATAATAAAACATGCATGTGTACTTTAACAACAAATCTGACTTGTGGTTGCCGGGCGATTGGGACTCTCTGAAGTTTTTCATGTGTGATAGTATGGGTCGTACTATCAAAGTACGAGTCGTACTAATGATACCACGAGGCATACTCTAGCTAACTCATAGTGCTTTGGACTGAAATTTTCAGATTGAAGTGTCTTTAGTAAAACGATCATAACTTTAATTTTTACTCAAGATTTGGATTTAAGAACAGTTGTGGAGTTTGAAAGAAGACTCAAAGACATTTAATTTAATGGGTAGAGTGGCATAAATCTTCATATTCAAAGAAATGTGATCATTTGAAGTTTACTCTTGCATTGTCATATGCAAAAGCTTAATCGGTAGTGAGTATTTGAGCTCAACTTTGTGCTAGAGGTTCCTTATGACTTTTGTATACGTCTAAAGCTTCGTTTCTAAAATACAGGAAACAGAAAATGAAAATAGCAGGAAAACAATAGTATTTCTATTTGAATTTGTGTGAGTGTTACAATCCCCTAATTCTTCACTTTACAATTGTTCTTGACTCGCTGAAATACTTGTGGCTCAACACTTGGAGCGAAGACTTCTTTGTATGCAGAAGACTTGTAGATCACCGCTGAAGAGTAAGGATTCTCTATGTATTTCCATGTGTTCTTCTGGTCTTATATGAAGACCCATTTATATCGGCATGAACTAGTGTTTTAGGGGTATTTTGGTCCAAGTAATTTAGAGGACCTTGGGCTCTCGTCTTGTAAACTTAATGGAGTGACCCAAATATAATATTTGAACTTTATTCGAGTCATATCATTTTGACTTAAAGTATTAATCCAAATTTATTAACCCGTATCAAGAATTTATAATTTAATCCAAATTTAATATGGATTTATCAATAAAACTTCGTTGTCTACAACCTTAATTCACATTCAATACACTTCTCAAAATTAGGAATTGATCTTAACTTAGGAATTTTCGAAGTATTACACATGCATGTCTTGATAAAAGATATGTATCATAGAAAATATTATATTCTGAGAAAAATAAAGAAAAAGATGTTGTTCATTCAATTAGATTTTGATTACCAAGTAATTCAGCTCAACAAAATTTGTCGCTGCTAAAGGCCCAGTCCTACTTGCCCACATTTAGGTGGAGGGATTAGTCTCATGTGGCTTGCCACGTCACTAAAAATTTGGTGTTTTAACTCTTGAGGATATTTGTGGTCTCTTGGGATAATAGTGGGGGCATCTTTTATCCCAAAATGTAATGGAGGGTATAAGTGATCTATTTCACATAGTTCACGGGCAATTTTAACCCTTTTCCGTACATTTTATTAATGAACTTCATCTGAAAATGTAAAACATTGATAACACCTGATTCAAATGGTTAAATAAGGCAAATGATCGAAAAATTCACTTATTTTGTTTTGACTTCTAGAAGTCATCCAAAAGGATAATAATAGAAAGTAGCATTTAATTTAAACCTTAAATATTTTTCAAGAAGTCATTCAAAAGGATGATGATGGAAAGTAGCATTTAATTTTTTTTCCTTAAATATTTTTCAAGAAGTCATCCAACTTTATCTAGTCAATGTCAATAGTCATTTTGACTTGAAATAAAATTTCCGAAATCTTGGAGTCCACTATATATATGTGAAAGTCCAACCGACCATAACCCTCAAAACTAGCAAACCATTTTCAAGGGCGTATCTAGAGGGGGTGCCATGGGTTCACGTGAACCCATGCTCCCCTCTCTAGATCATATATATTAGTGTTATATTTTAAGAAAAATATTTAAATATAGATGTGTGAACCCACATTTAAAGTATCAAATAATAATACGATGATGATTGGGTGCACCTCTCTAAGTGAGGATAGAAATTAAAATCTTATATCTATCTTGTCTTTTTGAGTAGCACCTCTCCAAGTGGTTATCGGTTACACTTTTGGCATTTCAACTAATTTTTCTTTTGTTTTTATCCTTAAATTTTTCAAAAAAATTTAGTGTGTCACATTGAAAATTCCTAAAAAATTTAGCACTGTAAATTTTTTATATAATTAAATCAAATGTGTGCATTAAAATTTAAAACTAGTAGTATTATATATTTTGCACCTATAATTTTTAAAGTTCAATGGTTCATATTAAGAACTTTAAAATCAAATTTATATTTAAGATGCATTTTTTCGTAATCGTGCACCCATCTTGCCAAAATCCTGAATACGCCTCTGACCATTTTGTTCAAAGGAAATGACAGTCATGGACGTCAAAAGTTCATTTGGCAAAGGAAGTAGAATCTCTCATCATGTCACGGGAATTAAGGATCTTCCATGGGTGATCATGATCGAAATTCTTTCAAGATTGTCAATCAAGCCCATTTTTCGATGTAGAGTTGTTTGTAAACTTTGGTATAGCCTTTTAACTTCCGACCCTTTGTTTTTTAACATGCATCAAACAAGATCCCTTAATTTCCCCAGCATTTTGCTTTTGGATGGTCAGTGCAATCCTTTGCTACTAGAACTCAAAGCAGAGTACAATTATTATGTTCACCGTTATAACAGACCCATTCAGGTGACCCCTAAGTTTCACTTCCATCCATGGAGTGTGATTTTTGTTGGTTCTTGTAATGGATTTATCTGTTTGGTGAGTGGTTTGACGCACATTGATAATCATTCGGTTTACATTAGCAATCCTCTTTTGGGTGAGTATTTCAAACTTGAATTGCCCAAATGGGAGATAAGTGTTAGTCAAGTTGCTTATGGGTTTTGCTTTAGTGAAGTCTCTGGAGAGTATAAAGTACTGAGATTAGTTGATAGAAAGGTTCAGGATGATACTAGAGCATCAGAATTGGAGGTTTATACTCTTGGAGTATATGAGAAATGGAGAAATGTGGGTGAAATTCCATGTCCTGTATGGTATGATTTTGGCAAGGCTTATGTCAATGGTTCTCTTCATTGGATGGATAGCGAAAAAAATGACAGTATTTACTCCTTCGATGTTGAGACAGAAAAGATCACGTCCCTGCCAACTCCACCTGGTCTGGAACTCCATCCTCAAACTTGAGGCTAGCACAGTTGGAGAATTGTCTGTCTTTGACTGATAATATCCACAGATGGAATGTTAATATTAATATATGGTGGATGAAAGAGTATGGCATTGCAGAATCTTGGACTAAAAATAGCATTTTGATGGAATCTATTCCGCGTGGTATGGTTAACTATAGTTTTGAACCTATATTTATTTGGAAAGATGGAGAAATCTTGTTTCAAAGTCGCTCAAAACTAGCTTGGTACAACCCAGAAATGACGTTCAGGGTCGTTAATGTTTAAGGTGATGTCATTGCATCAACTAAATACATTCCAAGCTTTTATTCACTCAAGACTATCATGGGGGACGACTTTCAAGTCACAAATGTTTATCCGAAGACAGAGATAGTTTAGAGTAGTTGTTTTTATCTTATTCCCTTCAAGATATGATGTTTTGCTTTTGTACTTCTATAAACTTTTACTATTTTATGGATGCTTTTGAATTCTCGATAGAGAAATATTAATAAGTAATTACTAATTTGTATTATGAATATTTGATGAAATTGATGGTTTTTGGAAACAGATGGTGTAAATTTTTCTTCTATGTTGTTAATATTAAGGTAACTAGTATACATAACCGAGTGATGCGCGTATAATATTTAAGTTATTCATTTCACATTGTTGTCTGATTTGTCACAGCACATTCAATTATATATATTGCATTAACTAAAATTTAACTGCCATCTTATTTCTAATTACAATGTATATACCCAATAACACTTTGGAATGAGTGTTAATCATGTCTAAGTGAGTGTGTTTGCATAGGAAAATGAAGCATTTATTGAACCTGAGCTCCATTAAAAAAATTAGACTCTTCAACATTCTTTATAATTGGTAATAACAGCTCTTGATTGATTTTCTAAGTAAGTTATTTTTTGCGTAAAATAATTTATATATCGTTAATGTGTAGAACTAACTGTTTTCCTTTTATTTTCTAGTGAACAGACACAACTACGGCATTTATGTTATGAAGGTTATGGGGAAATTTATATATCATCACTAAAAGAATCAACCTTTAAATATGAACAGGATTATAACTAAGGAAAAGAAATCCAAAATAATCTCAGAAATTCCTACAAATTTGATGTAATATTATATACAAACACACAACATATTATGTAACACTCTCCTCAAATCGAACATAGATGTTAATTATGTCCAGCTTTATATAAAGATATTTCACTCACGCTTCATTTTCAACTTTCATAAATATATACCAAGTTACTCTCTTGCTTTAATCTTTGTCGGATGAACCCCCTGACATACTGCTGGCTCTACCCCTGGTTAGTCCTTACTTAGCAATAATAAAATTAAAGTTGTAAGCAAACAGTTGTGTCCAACATCTCAAGAGACACTTCTTTTGATCCAGGCCACCACTCTTACTGGTTGGTCATAACTAGCACCCCTCTTTGGTCTAGTCCACCACTATTGGTATCCTACCAAGCTATTACTTTGAGTCATGGCTTTAAGCGTTAATAAATCTACTCTAATACAATTTTTTATTGACTGGATAAGACACTTCCTCTCTATGAATTCTGCCATCGATGCTTGGTGCGTGCTCCAAAGCTTTGAGATTGAACACCGATCACTGAACTTGATATGGTATCAATGCCACTGTCGGTAATAAGAGTTTTTAAGTCTAGCTACCTCTAGTTTAGGTACCTCTGTAGCTATTATTAGATATATTTTGCATTTTCTCAATTCGCAGAAATTACGTGTTACTTTGCTTACTTCCACTGATTTACAATGGCAATTTCCCCTGATGCATCTTTGTCCTCTTCTAATTCCGTCCACTACTGTTAATGAGAGTGATCCTCTATACATGCATCCCTCAGTTTCCTTTTGATGGAATGGGATATCGATCCTGGAGAAGAAGCTCATGGGATCCTTCTCCGTGAAGAACACTTAAGGAGGTCATAATACAAGAGACTATATATTTATCTTCAGAAGAGGCATAATACAGGTCATTGAGGAAAGTTGTTGGTGAGCATGTTTGGGTGGACATACTTTTGCCAGAATTGGATGTTCCTTTCTCTAAACCTATTGTGGTACACATTGAGTTTTTCATGAGAAAACCAAACATATAGAAGTTGACAGTCATTTTGTTCAAAATAAGCTCCAAGGTGGTCTTATTTCCCTTCATCATGTTGTTACCACAGCTCAACTGACTGACCTACTCACCAAAGCTCTCACTGGTGTAAAACAAACTTGCATCATGTTCAAGTTCGCTATGAAGGCCTCATATCCCACTTGAGAGGGGGGTGTAATGAGAATGTATTTATACATATAGTTACTTGTGTTAGTTATATGTTGTTGATTAACTTAATTGTTAGTTGTAGTTGTTATCTCAGTTAGTTATTAGCTTGTGAGAAGCCAACTGTTCACAGTGATACAAATACACATCTATAGATACGGCTTCCCTTGAGAGGTTTTATTCAACAAAAATGATAATTATTCATTTGCAGTTTAGGAAAGTTAGTTCATGCCCTTGAAAGGAGATGCCTTTAATAGGAACATCTTAACTATCCCCATCAATAATTGTCTTTATACTGCGGAACCTCACATGGTGCGCAGGTTCTTGGCAATGTTTTGATCCTATAAGTAAAAGTCTGGTATAACAAGTTAAATTGCATAAATAATACTATGTATAACCTTGTCTTTTTTCTATTTTATTTTTAAGTTCAAGCAGTAGATACCCAAAGCCAACTAATTGATATTCGCATCTGGTACACCTACTAGAGAGCTAAAGCCCTATATATCATTAAAAAAATTATAAATTTTCCTTACAAATGTTTCTTGCAATGCTTTTGCAGATTCTCTGAAGTGGCATATCTTGCCTCTGTACGTCGATTGGATATTCGTGGAACAATAGATACAGAAGGTTGTCACCAAAGACAGAATATGTTGCTTATTTGGTGTTCAAGTTGGCAAATAGGTGCAATGGACTTGAATCTGCTAAATCAAGTATTAGGTTTGTTAATTATGAGACTGAAATTGATACTGAAAATTAGGCCAATTACATTGTGCACCTTGCAAGATTGCAAGGAAGTGGGGATATCCAAAAAATGAGAGGAGATGGATGGATGGAAGTAAAATTGGGATATTTTAATAGCAAGAAAGGCACTGATGGTCCTGTTGAAGCAAGATTGATTAAGAAGAAACATATTTACAAAGTTGGACTAATTGTTGAAGGAATTGAGTTTCGTCCCAAATGAATCGAATACAAGTTATGAGAGGCGGATATGAAATTTTAAATTTTACAAGTTTTGAACTAGAATTCTTTGAATACTTATTCAGATTACCATTTCAATGTTTGCAATTTACTACATACAATTCATATACATTGAATATCCTTTAAAACTTTAATATATATTCCTTAATAATTGAGATGTCCTCTTTCTACCTGAAGGTTACCTTCTGGCCAATTTTGTGGCCTATGTATTTTGGCTTTTTTAGAAGGTAAAAAAAGATGAAGACAAAATCCTTTTTCCGATATTTATTATGTTGAATTTTCTTCTTTATTTAATCTATGTTAGTTCTTATACTTCTAGTTTTATACTAAAGGAGTTTGATGAATCCTGGGGGGTGGAGAAATATTTTTGGCTCTTAACTTATCATTTGGATGTTCTTGCTCCCGTGTTTAAAAGTACTTCTCGGGTACAAAAAAGTGAAAATCTTAACGCCCAAAGATTTATGTTCTTTGGGTTATAATTCATCATTATTATCTTGACTAGGGGTGTACAAAATCGAACCGAAAATCGAATCAAATCGCAAATTGAGTCAAACCGGAAAAAAAACCCGACTAGTGGTTTGGTTTGACTTGGTTTGGTATTGGAAAAAAAAACCCGACTATATTTGGGTTGGTTTGGTTTTAACTAAAAAATACCAACCTGAGACCAAACCAACCCGACATTATATATGTAATTTTAAATTTTTATTTTATACATAAAAATATTTACTTTGATATAATTTTAAAATATTTCTTATACTATTTCATAGTTTTTATCTTTTAATATATTATTTCAAGTTTAAAACTTAGAATTCGGAATGGTCCAATAAAGATTATAGTTCATAGATGTTCATAATTATAATAAAACTTAAATCAAAATCAAATTAATACTAATGCAAAAAGAAAATCAATTCAACACTAAGAATGACAATAATATTGAATATTTGTTCTTTAGTTTTACATTGGTTTAGAC
>JAJOOR010010837.1:0-33627 GCA_036250505.1 Solanum acaule
GAATTCTTGTTTTGATTTTTGTGGGTTTTTGATGAATTGAGTTACCCAGAAAGGAATTCTTGGTTCTTTGTTGTTTGTGAGTTTTTGCCAAATTTGTGTTTTTGGGTACTTGTACTCTGTTTTCTGGTGATTCTTGAACTTTGTTTTAAGATTTTTTTTTGGGAATTCTTGTTTTGATTTTTGTGGGTTTTTGATGAATTGAGTTACCCAGAAAGGAATTCTTGGTTCTTTGTTGTTTGTGAGTTTTTGCCAAATTTGTGCTTTTTGGGTAATTGTGCTCTGTTTTTTTTCTTCTTCCTGAACTGGTGATTCTTGAACTTATTTTGGGAGTTCTTGTGTTGCTTTTTGTGGGTTTTTGATGAATTGAGTTACCCAGAAAGGAATTCTTGGTTCTTTGTGTTGTTTATAAGTTCTTGCCAAATTTATCATTTTTTGGGAACTTGTGCTCTGTTTTTTACTCATTCTTGCCAAAATTTGTCTTTTTTTGTTTATGTTTCTTGGCATTTTTGCCACCAAGTTTTGATTTTTTGGGAAATTTTTGGTTTTTTGATTTCAAGAATCACAATGTTACAAGATGATGGTTCATCATCAGTGACTTCATCATCACCACTTCAAAATTTCCCAATGATGTCACTTTCACCTAATTTTGGTGGCTCACCATATCAATGGCTTAAAGATTTGAAATCTGAGGATAGAGGTTTATATCTTATTCACCTTTTGCTTACTTGTGCTAATCATGTAGCTATTGGAAATCTTGAAAATGCTAACATAGCACTTGATCAAATCTCCCATCTTGCATCTCCTAATGGAGATACAATGCAGCGAATCGCCTCGTATTTTGCTGAGTCACTTGCTGATAGGATTTTGAGATCTTGGAATGGGATTTACAAGGCGTTGAATTCGACTAAGTTGAGGGTTGTATCTGAGGATATTCTTGTGAAGAAGATGTTTTTTGAGTACTTTCCATTCTTGAAAGTAGCTTCTGTGATCGCTAATCAAGCGATCATAGAAGCTATGGAAGGTGAAAAAATGGTTCATATAGTTGATCTTAATGCTTCCGAACCCTTGCAATGGCGTGCGCTCCTTCAGGATTTGAGCGCACGCCCTGAAGGACCCCCACATTTGAGGATTACGGGGGTCCATCAACAAAAGCAAGTGTTGGAACAAATAGCACATGTTTTAACAGAAGAAGCTGAAAAGCTTGATATCCCTTTTCAGTTTCATCAAGTAGTTAGTAAATTGGAGAATCTTGATATCGAAAAACTACGAGTTAAGACCGGAGAGGCATTAGCTATTAGTTCAGTTATGCAATTGCATACTTTTCTTGCACATGATGATGAACCCCAAAAGAAATCCCCTTTGGGTTTTAAGCATTTGAATGGTCTTCACTTGCAAAGGGCAATACTAAACCAAAATACTTTAGGGGATTTGCTCGAAAAAGAGACGACTACTAATGTTTTTAGTCCAGGCAATGAATCAGCATCCTCATCTCCGCTATCTTCAACTGCATCAACAAAGATGGATGGATTCCTCCACGCATTGTGGGGGTTGTCACCAAAGGTCATGGTGGTTACAGAACAAGACTCGAATCATAACGGTACAACCCTTATGGAAAGGCTATCCGAGTCGTTGTATTTTTATGCTGCATTGTTTGATTGTCTCGAATTCACACTACAGAGAACATCGTTAGAGAGGTTAAAGGTCGAGAAAATGCTGTTTGGCGAGGAGATTAAGAACATTGTAGCGTGTGAGGGAGGTGAACGGAAGGAGAGACACGAAAAGTTGGATAAATGGTTTCAAAGATTCGATGGAGCTGGTTTCGCGAACGTGCCTTTGAGCTATTACGCTATGTTGCAGGCAAGGAGATTGTTGCAGAGCTATAGTTGTGAAGGATACAAGATTAAAGAGGAGAACGGTAGCGTGGTGATCTGCTGGCATGATCGCGCGCTTTTCTCAGTGTCAGCTTGGAGATGTAGGAGGTGAAAAGTTAGACAAGTTTACAATTAACAAAGGGATTTTACTTGAAGTTGAACTCCGAAAAACACGTATGGTTCATCTTCCTATTTTCCTTTTGTAATGCACTTTGTAGGAAGGTACTTTTTGTGAAGTGAAAACTCCAACTTTCATGGAGATTGTAATCTTTTCTAATTTGCCCTTTCTTGAGGATGTTAGGGTGGTGACTTTTTTTCATTTTTGTTATATAAAGTTCATAATTTTGTGTATGATTTTAGTTCTATAAGAAGACCTAAAGCCTTTTCATTATTAGTAGAGTTTATTGTCGAAAACCCACTTGAACTGTTGCTTTTTTTTGCGAGTTTCATATCCCAACTATCAGTTGTTCTTTTGAATGATGGTTCAGGTAGGAAAAGGGGAATAACTAATCGTTGTTTGTGTTTTAATATATTGATGATGATAGTTCAATTAGGAAAATGGAATAACGGATAGTCAAGATATGAAACTTGCGAAAAAACGATAGTGTGACATGTTTTTGACCATTATCTCTTATTAGTAAGATGCTTCTATTTAAAATACGGAAAAACTTATAAATATTTGAACTTTATGAATCGTTCCTTGGTTTTAAACTTTTACCAAGTAGCACAATCCATGGTATTTAAAACTCTAGTAAATTTTTGAACTTCATGAATTGCTCATTAGATTTCACTTGTCAATTTTTCTAATTCTAGTGGTTTAGCTAGGGGTATTTTTGTCCAATTTTTTTAAATATAATTTTAAATCCTTAATTAATCTTAGATGGTGATGAAAAGAATCTCTTTATAGACTGCTTAAGACGTTAACAAAGGAAATTTTTTTCGAACAATGAAAGTTAAGATATGGTAATTGGTCTATGCTTTACCTTAATAAGACGAAAGGCAGTGGCGGACTCACGAATTTTTAATAGGGGTTTTAAAATATTAAAAGGTAAATACAAAGAAATCAAAGGGATTCAACATTTAATATATCTACCAAAAAAATAATTTTAATTGCGAACAAAAAATGTAATTTTCCATCAAAAGAAATTTGAATGAATCCCTCAATCCTATCTGGCTCCGCCCTTGATGAAAGGGACAATTTCTTTATGTCGATATTAATTATGTTATGCTTGAAACATATCGTGTGAAATGTGCTATGTGCTATGTCTAAGGTATCTAAAGGCCTTTTGTCTGCATTTCAAGCATTTTTGCTATAAGTTTAGTTGTTTTTATTTGAAATTCTTACACATATAACTGAAGTTCCATTATTTTTGTCTGAACTTCTACAGTATATCTATCTGAAGTTGTTTCGAAGTGGATAGATTTGTAAAGTTTCATATGAATGAAGTTTCACTATTTTTGTCTAAACTTCAGACACCACATATCTTAAATGACTAAAGTCCAAATAATTTTTACTTGAACTTTAGCTATTTTTGCCCCAAGTTCAGAGATTTTTGTCTTAATTTCTTGCACATATGACTGAAGTTTCATTCTTTTTATCTGAACTTCAGTCATATAAAACTTCAAACACCACATATTTAAAATTATTCTGAAATGAATATATGTGCAACAAGTTTTTAAAACTGAGTACATATTAAATATAATATCCAAATGAAGTACCAGATAGAAATTTACCATTTGATTTTGGTGAAATTTTTGTATGCTCGTGTTTGGTGCATTAGAAAAACAAGGATAAAGCAACAATTAGACGTCGTGGACTAATTGACAACAAGATAGTTAAATCAATTTATATAATTTCATACCTTGATTTGTCAAAAAAAAAACATTTATCCACATTTCCTTCTTCAAAATGATGGATGGTTTGATAGGATGTATTAAAATAATATTAAATAGAGTGTATTAGTAATGCATAAATTCGTAATGTTGAAATTAGTTGTTCACGTGGGTGTGTTTGGTATGAATTAGAATATTTTGTGAAAAATATTATGTTGGAAACAAGTTGATTTCTTACCTATTTTCTAATATTAGGTAAGTAAGTAAAAACAAAATTTATCTCAAGAAAGGGTGAGAGAGGGTGGGGAGTCAGGACTTGGGAGTGGTAGGATGATCAAGAGGTAGGGGTTGAGGGCGTTGGGTGGGTGGGGAGGATACAATAAACATAAATATCAGTTATAGAACTTGTTTTTCCTACTTCCATTAAGAAAGTTGTTTCCCTCATTTTAAGGAACTTGTTTTCCTGGAGAAAATAGTTTTCAAAAATTTTATCCAACTGAGAAAATAAGAAAATATTTTTCAGATTTTTTTTTGTCTCCATACCAAACACACCCTAAGGGGGTCATTTGGTAGCTGGTTTGAAGGTGAGCATGCATGTATTAAATCATGCATAAGTAATACCATGTTTGATAGTTGCTTAAGAGGTAAATTTTTCATGTATAAAATAAAAACAGTATTTGATTTTTAACAATTTGCATAACTAATGAATGTATTAGTTATAAGAAATTTATATATTATTTTATGCAAAATAGTATTAATCTCTACAATACTATTACGATTTACGTGCATAAAATAATGGGGAAACTTACATGAATCTCACTAGTTTATGAGTTAATTAGTTAGACACACTCTAGTTTGTACTATTACGTATCTTACTAGATTTCGGTGCGTCCAGATAATGTACCTCGGATACATGAGGTCAAATTAAGGTGTAATTTATTCTAGATACATGTGAATCACTCCAGATACATACATATACATGTATCTAGTGTGATTCACGTGTTTCTGAGATACATACGAATCTCGCTCGCCTCTTTTCCTATTTTTGTGTATCTGGTAGCAAAAATACATGTATTTAAATATAAGATACGTAGAAAACTCTTAATTAGTGGTAGGATATGTGATATTTTAAAAATATAGATAACAGTGTAGTATATCTAATCATGTAGTTTTTCCGAAAATAATACATATATTTTCTTATAATTAATACGTGCATAACTCTAATCTAACGTCTCTAAGTTAAGTACTTGAGCCAATAGGATATTTCCAATTTGAAGGACATTATAGTAAAAACCACATTTTCAAAACACAACTACCACCACAAGTACCCTCAATCCCCCTTTCAACTCCCCGCGCTTTATCTTCTTCTTCAACAATGGCTTCTAAACTCTCTGTTTCCCCTTTCTGGAATCTTCCAATTTCCACTCAAAAAACTCAAATTTTCACTCAATGTCCTCTTTTACAGCAGTTTCCGTCTTCTTCTAGGATTTTCTCATCGAAGCTCAAATCAAATTCTTACAAATTTATACCAGTTTCAGCTGCTGTGACTGAAGAATCCCAAACTTCTCCTCCGGCATCTTCGTCTCCTACATCGTCTTCCAAATTGGTTCTTGTTGTTGGTGGATCCGGTGGCGTTGGTATTGTTCCTCTCACTCACTCTCTTTTACTTTCAATCAAAAAAGCTTATTATGACTCACATATATCATATGTAAAATGCTGTGTTGAGATTGCTTCCGTAATAATAGTAGTTGTTGTAATTGGCGGTAAATTTTGAGAGGAATACACAAAAACACACCTGAAGGATCACTTTTTTGCGAGCTTTTTACTTGATGCATTTCCCATTTCCTATTTGAATCATCACCAATTATTTATCGAGACATGTCTTGAAATTAATGAGTTAGCTTCCATGTGGACCGAATTTTATCGGCAAATTAAGTTGTCATGCGCCTTTTGGCATTGTATTCAAACACTTGGTCTAGTCAACTTCTAGTGTGTTTTTATAAATAGTTGGATAGTTCAAGTATGAAACTCACTTGTTTTTGACCATTATCTGTATGAATTATTTATGACTTGGGCAAAACCATTATCCTTTTAGACTATGATCAATGGGTTAAGATCTTCTCTTGTTGTAGTTTCTTTGCATCTAGAGTGTACTAGGATCCTTGTTATTGGCCAGGACCAGTCAGCCCTTGATCAATAAAAAGGCTGTTTCGTCTTATAACCTCTACTAAAAATGAGGGTTGTAACGAACATATGGACAGTCTCTAGTCATTTTCCCGTGTTTGGTTTTGAATGAGCCTTCTAAGTAAAAGAGTTGGAGTAGCACAAGCAACACTAGGTGAAAATTTTACCTAGTATATTTGATCACTTGAACCTGACTCAACCCCAAAACACTATCTCATAAGGTGAGGATTGCCCAAGACCATAAGGAGATCCATCTTAAATTCCCCACCGATGTGGGAGTCTCCAATCATGTGTAGACTGAATGATTACTCGAAAAACCTAAAAAGAGTTGTACTTACTTAACAACCTCTAGGTATGGCATTTATTATCTCTCTATACGATCCTTGACCTGACAAGGTAGAAGTAAAGGTTAAAATTGGAACCCCTTTTGTTCTAAATGCATATGTAGCAAGTTGAGCTATGATAAATATCCTAATTAACATACACGTGTGAATCTGCCATATTTGTGTCTTGTCTGCGAAAATGGAGTGTTTTCTCTTAGAAGAACTTTTTATGATTAAGCAAAAGTGCTTATATTAGTCAAAAAAACTAGCTCGAAGTCTGTGTGCACAATATATAAAAGAGAGAGGGTGTGAGAGAGAGAGACTCATGGACGATACAAAATCATCCCTTTGCAGTCATAATCAAAGTTGTAGTGAGCTAACAGAATCTATCATATTTCGTTCATCATTTACATTTTGTTAATACATTCGTTTGCAAAATTTGGTGTTGGATTCTGTATGTTTGAGATTTTGATTATACTATTGCTTTGATTTCAATTTATTTGGTACTTCATTTTAGATTCCGCACGTCATATCTAATATTCCATTGGAACAAATTTGTAGAGTTTATAAATTCATTTCTTGCACAGTATCCTGTGATCTGTTTTAGTCATACCATGGAATATGCTTAGTATGTATGCACTGCTTAAGTGTTAGCCATAGACATGATATCTACTTCATTTACCACTAATTATTTCAAGATATTGTACTCTTTTTTAAAACTAAAATGGAGATCTTATATCCTTTTCTTGTTATTTTTCATTTCTCTTCCTCTTTCTCAGAAATATCAACCTCTTTATTCTGGCTTTTCTTGAATCCTTGACGAATGATTCATGGTTAAGATTCATTTAACTTTTTTGTATTATATGAATGATGCAGGACAGATAGTTGTAGCATCATTACTCAATCGGAATGTCAAACTGCGTCTCATTCTTCGAGACCCTGAGAAAGCAACTACTTTATTTGGCGAGCAGGATGAGGAAAAACTGCAGGTTGGTCTCATTCTTATATGGCTATGCCAAACTCATCCACCCCCACCCCCACCCCCATGCCCCGGGTCCAATTAGCTCGGGAAGGTATATTCTTTGTTAAAAGAGGATTTCTCAAACTTGATAGGTATGGAAAGGTGACACGCGGAGTCCTACAGGCATAGATCCATCTGTATTTGAGGTTTGTTCATCACATCTAGAACCTTTCTAGGACTTCCCTGGGAAGTTAAAATGGCTTATAAGTTTCTCAAATTGCTGCTGGGCTGTGCACAACTGATCTTTCAGGGTGTAACTCATGTTATTTGCTGCACCGGGACCACTGCTTTTCCGTCTAGGCGGTGGGATGGAGATAACACTCCAGAAAGAGTAGGTTAGAATCTTTCTAGTGTGATGTCTATATTTATGTGGTGGTTTATATAACCACGTCACAATGTTTCCTTAAGGAATATATAAAATGAAGAACTGCTGTTTTTAAGTTTTAGTGCAGTAGTCTTTCTCAATGACATACATGCATTTGTTTGTGTAGATTGGGATGGCGTGAGAAACCTTGTTTCAGCATTGCCTAAGTCACTAAAAAGAATTGTTCTTGTTTCATCTATAGGCGTCACAAAGTTCAATGAGTTGCCTTGGAGGTAATATGCCTCTTATAGTTAGAGTTCTTCAAATAATTTACCAATCCGTATAAATTTCTTGTTGATTGGGCACTGTTAACTTCTTTTTAACTAGGAATCCAGATTAGCTTTTGAATGCTACTTTTTGTGGAATTCAAATTCACTGACTTCTAGGGCTTAGATATCTTGGCTTATGTGTGCATCACAAAGAGAATGAGAAGGTGATGAACTGAGTTTTCATCATGAGAAGGAACGATGAAGAATGGGAGAACTTATCGATGTCAAGCTAGACATACACCTTTCAGAAACATTTACCAGTTTCACACGTTTAATCATTTCTCTAATATGAGCGTCTAAAGTGACTATGGTTGCTCCTTGAGAAGCAAAATGAGACCAAAGATACATAATTTTCTCAATCCTTAAGAATGAAGTTGTTCTTTTACTCTCTCATAATGTTGTTCCCAACTTTTGTTTTGCAGCATTATGAACCTTTTTGGTGTTCTCAAGTATAAGAAGATGGGGGAGGATTTTGTTCGCAGTTCTGGTCTTCCGTTCACCATAATCAGGTACTCAAACTATTTTAATGTGTTTTACTGGCTGCATGTTAATAGCTTACCTTCTATACACTGACAGTGTAAAATAATGTACACTATAAGGAAATATAACTACAAGTAGTTCTACATAATAAGTAGAACTTGTTACCTGGAAATAGAGCTGAAACTACCTGATCATGTCAATGCTAAATATCTCTTCTTTTTTTGTGTTACTTGATTTTCGAAAAGATATGTCTTTGGCTTATTCACCAATTTGAAATTACAGAGCTGGTAGATTAACAGACGGACCATACACATCATATGATTTGAACACACTGTTACAAGCTACAGCTGGCGAACGGCGTGCAGTTTTGATAGGTCAAGGTATCTAATCTTTTAGTTTTCATGTAAGTAACATGTAATGAGCTGAGAGAATTACTTTTTAAGTGTCTATTTAGGATCCAATATTTAAACAAGTTCGCTAATGACTCTCTTTGTTATCATTTTTCATAATAATCAGAGCTTTCTTTAGTCAATCTTCTTACAACACCTATAGGATCTTCTAAGCATTTGAGAACCTTAAGATTCATTCTATGTGAGGATAGTTTTGTGTGATCTGTATGAAAGCAATCTTGACTTTTTCTTCTGTCGGGAGACATTTTCTTTTTGTTTTTTACTATATTTATTTGGTTTTGCATACTTCTAGGGGATAAACTTGTTGGAGAAGTTAGTAGGCTTGTAGTTGCAGAAGCTTGCATACAGGCATTGGACATAGACTTCACCGAAGGACAAACTTATGAAATAAACTCTATTCCGGTAATTATCTTGAGCTATTACAAATATTTCTCTCTTACATCCTTCTTTGATAAATATATGATATTATCTGCAAGTAGCTTTGAATTGTTAATGAACGAGATGGAATTAAATCTGAAATTGAAAGTAATGACGAGGAACATATTCGTAGTGGGCTGTAATCTCTTTGAGAGTTAAGCATTGTGTTGTAAATAAGTTATGGCCAGGTTATTGGACTTAGAGAGGTTCTACATGAGACTTAAGGTAATTGAACGGAGGAGAGCTGGGAATGGGGAGGAACCGTAGCCAGTTAGATTCAAGATATTCACCGAGGGGTTTGAAAAATAAAAATATAATGATATTTGAACTTGGAACCTTAAGATGAATTTTGAACTCCTAAATCACTAAGTCAACCTCTAGTCTTGTGTTTAGGGGATTCAAAATCTATATATGTCCATAAAAAAACAAAAAAAAAAAACTTACACATACATAACAATAAAAGCATAATCCAAAACCAAATGGTAATACTTTAGTTTTTGTCTTTGAATGTAATCGACATACCTTTCAAATGTTCTGTCAACAGGAAGTTTCAGATCATGATTACCATTTCCACTAAACCATGAAATAATGCAGGGTGATGGACCAGGAACTGATACACTGAAGTGGCAGGAGCTATTTAGAGCTTCTCACAGCAATTAACTGCAGTTCAACTATATTTCTTATACAGATTATCAGAGGAAGCTCTCAATTTATCTATACACATACACTGAACTGTAAGTCACTAAAACAACTCTATATGCAACAATTTGTTTGATGAGTTAGTATGTCAATATAGATAGTCACCTATATGTTGTTATTGATGTAGAGAAAGCACGTATATTTCTTCACCCTTCCACTCTTTGTTAGTATAATAAGCATTTTTCTCTAGCAATTTCTAATGAATTTCAGATCACCTCAGTTTTTATGATGTTCTAGATTTCTAGTTTTGAAAGTTACATGACCAATAGTAGATAATTTGAATTTTTCTTAGGTATTGTTGCTCGTCTGGCCCTGTACGTGAAATGAGTAATAGTACCTAGGGTGGCAATTTCAACCCATATTAATGAAATGAGTCCATTTTTCTCATATTTAATGACTTGGATCACTCATATTTTAATTGGTTAAATATGGGCTTCAAGCTATTTTAAGAGTCTCTACAAATATGGTCAAAATGGGTTAAATATGGGCATCCATATTGACCCATAATAGATCACTTACACTTTGTTTGAATCATTGTTACCCATTGTTTCATAATGTATTATATTGTATTGTACTTTATTGTACTATATTGTATGGTAGATACAATGTTTGGCATGACTGTATTGTTTATTGTTGTTTAATAACATTTTTATTGTTTGGTTTGATTGTATGTAATTTATAAATTTATTAAAATATCCTTAATTATTCTAGGGTAGGAGGTTTGACTAGAATTAAACAATAAATGGTAAAGGGTAAAAAAATATTATGAAATATTATGTCATGATATAATTGTAAAAAATAATTAAGTAACAATGAGAACACACCAAATCGGTTGTTCCATAAAATGGGGGTTTTCATTGTTACGTAACAACGAAATTTAACAATACAATACAATACATTTTAAGTAACAATCAAAACAAACATTGTAGGTATGGTAATGATACAATACAATACAATGGGTAACAATGATCCAAACAGAATGTTAGTTTTCACTTTCACTCAAAAAATTTAGTTGTGCTAAAAAATAAAAAAATTAATACTAATTTTCCAAAATTCAATTAATTTTCAAACTTAATTAAAAAAACAGATTTTTTTATCTTTTTTTTGGAAAACAAAAAAAAATTAGGGGTAGGTTGGTGGAAGGGGGGCCGCCCTGGTGGGTGGGGGGTGCCCGGGGGAGGGGGTAATTTTTTTCTTTTTTTGAAAAAACAGATTTTTTTTGTTTTTGGAAAACAAAAAAATTTAGGGGTCGGTTGGTGGAAGGTTGGGGGGAGGGGGTAAATTTTGGCACCCCGGGGGGAGGGGGGTAATTTATTTTTTTGAAAAACAGATTTTTTTAAATGGGTTAGAACCATTTTACCCAAATCATATTTGACCAAATCCATATTTACCCATATTCTATTTGGATGGATTGTAATCCAAACCATTTTTGCTTAATTCATATTCAATCCATCCAAATCCAATCCAATCCAACCATTTGCCACCCCTAATAGTACCAAACTGACTTTATCTAAGCATGAAAGAATAGCAGTGATCATTTGATTTAAGAATTGAAACAGTGTTAAATATTTAGAACATTTTTAGAGGATGAATCAAAAGTGTATAATTTTACGACTTGTAGGCTATACATGCTTAGTCATATATTGAGAGAACTGCAAATTGCAGTAATCTCTGTTCTTTTTGTATGTTAAAGTTTGCTTGTACACATGATAGATACTAAAAGTTTCCGATTCCTCTCCAAGCTTTAAAAGTGAAGGGTGAAGTCCACATGAGGGAAGTGTTACATTAACTACCTAGACACCAAGAGATGAACTTTATTGTAGTGGTTTTTTTCAACTTTAGGTCGTATCCAAAACCTAGTCTAACCTGACTAATTTGGATTCACGTTAGGCAAGCCCATTAAGGGGATAAAGTGTTCCTTACCAAAGAGGTACTTCATTCTCAGGGTTTGAATCCAAGTGAAAGGATCCCAACCATCTCACCACATCCATTGGTGGTAACTTTGTACTAGTCAAGTAAATCCGTTGAATTATCTCATGGATTATAATCGGATTTGTGTGAGAGAACATTTTTAAATTATCTAAATGTGCCTTTCTTCCATCGAAAGGGTTGATAAGGTACTCTTAGCGAGCTGCAATTTATCCAGCTAGAATACTTGGTGGCGGAAAGAATGATGAGTTTCATGTCACACTGCATCTGAGCTAGCTTAATTTCCATAAACATGAATGTGAAAATCTTCACTGGTGTGTTCAGTAACTACTAGTCTCTTATTCTTCTATGTGTGACACTTTTTGTTGCTTCATTTGTTTTGTATCTTGGTATTTGGTTGTTTTTATAATCCTGCTTCGATAACATTCCTGAGTCTAGAGTCTATTGGAAAAAACATTTCTACCCCACAAAGGTAGGGTAAGGTCTGCATACATCCTACCATCCGCGAACCCCACTTGAGATTACACTGGATATTTTGTTGTGTTTAATCATCTGAAGTTCTATTTTCATATTCATATATCTTCACATTTTTGTACTCCTATTGTTCCTTCTTAATTTGTGATAAGCTTACCTAGTTACCTTTATAGGCGTAACCGACCCATAGGTATGAAATCATGTTGAGTGAATGTGTTAAGGGACGAGGTAGATCTAAAACCACATGAAAATTGTCTCGAAAAATTTATGTACTCTTGGAATCCATGCACAAGTAGCAGAAAAGAAGGTATAATTGAAAATATTTGTAGTCTCTTTACTATTTCAAAATGGGAGAACCTAATTATTTATGATCTTGGACTGTGATTGGCTTGAATAGGAGCGATACAGACAATGAAGATTCGTATATTCTACCCCAACTTATTTGATATCGAGGTTATATTGTTATTATTACCTTTATGTATATTCTTGTATGCTATACATGCTTAGTCATATATGTGTATTTCTGTAATGTGAATTTGGATCTTTATACAAACGTCGAGTTTTCTAATGTTAAAACCACTGCCTGAATCTTCTTTTCAACAGGTGAGAGTATTTGTAAGTAGTAGATAGAGTACAGTAAGAACGAACCTACAGACTAAAGATCGATGATCCTTGTTGCTGCTATCTGGTTCGATCATGTAAAAAGTATACAACAATGTATGTACTTTGTAAGTTTTGTATAAATTTTTTTGTGAAACTTTATAAGATCTCTCAGATAAATGTGTTGTATGTATCCAAAAAAACTGAAGTGTCTGCATTTTTACCTCTTTTGTAACATTTGGACTACTTCAGATGACTAGTCTGATCACAAATTTTCTCAACTTATTGCTTGGCATGAAGATATGCAAGTCCCAGTTTACTCATTTCTCAACCTCTCTACCCGTTCGTCTAACCTGTCAACATTCATGAGTCGTTAGCTCAAACATTGCTCGGAGACAGGGTGAAGAAGTACTATGCATAGCCGTCCCCGCGTTTTCTTTCTATCAGTCTCACCCAACAAGATATGATTCATCCAAGAGAAAACAAAGTATGGCTCATTAAAGCAAGAATCAAAGCTAAAGAGCAAGACAATTCAATTAAGGTAAGGAAAAAGCTCTTACCCACTAAATTAAGAGTCCAATAAGGAGCATTGGCATCACTAGTAAAGCAGTTGTCATGTGAAGTAACGGGTTTGAGCTGTGGAAACAATCTCTTATAGAAATGTAGGATAAGATTGTGTACAATAGAGGAGCCTTGGTGTAACTTGTAAAGTTGCCTCCATGTGACCTGAAGGAATTCGGCCTGTGGAAATAACCTCTTGTGAAAATACAAGTAAGGTTGTGTACAATAGAACCTTATGATCCGACCCTTCGTTGAACCCTGCCTATAGCGGGAGCTTAGTATATCAAACTGCCCTTTTTACAAAACCAAAAGAGATACTGGTATAATATGGAATCAGAAAAAGTTATATTAAACTTTCTCAATTAATAACATATACATTGACAGAGATTGAATAATGAAGAATAAAGAGAACATGTGAAAGTTACAGCATATTACATTGGGTATCGGAAACAGTCTCTCTACCTTCACAAGGTAGGATAAGGTATGTGTACACAACACCCTCCCCAGACTCTACTTGTGGGATTACACTGGATATGATGTTGTTGTTATTGATCCAACACTATCACCTATGAATTCTCCTCATGCATCAAACTGTCAAGATTGACATTGACAGAGACTACTACTACTACTACAACAACGACTACAACAACAGCTGCTACTACTACTAAATCCCATACAAGTTGGGATCGGCTAATTGACAGATACGATGTAAAGAAAATAAAAATTTGTAAATATTACATCAGACTATCTCAACTCTATCACCTATGAATTCTCCTCTCGCATTCCATGGTCGATTTTCGAATGATTTTCCAATCATACTGCGCTTTTCATTTACTTTACCATCTTCACATCTGTACTCTGGAAAGTAATCAAGAAATGTTTTGCTCCCAAATTCATTTACACCATTGAATAGAAATTTTGTAATCACATCCTGAGTGATTTCAAAAAAGGGAGAAAAGGAATTATTAAAGCTTCCAGTAACGGAGAATGTTAGTAGCTCAGTTGGTTGGCTACATGAACTTTCACCTTGTTGGTGAGGATTCGACTACCCCGATGTAATAAAATAAAAATAAAAAGTTCCAAAGCATAGTAAAGTTTTTGGATGAAAGAATGATACCTTGGCAAGATCTTCCCCTATCAGTCTTTTCAAAACTCCATGTCCTGGATCCTAGTAAAACGCATTTTGTATCATCAGACAGATCAAGAAGAACAATAGCAAAGTGGGGAAAAGGGACAGAAACCGAAGCACACAAATGAGAAGAAATTCTAAGCAGATTTAGATTTTTTGCTGGATCCATGATCACAAGGTTTCTAACTAGATTTTAACCAAATGCTATGGATATGGACACATGCATGAACGTAATCTGGTACATAACATGCATTATATTTCCATATGAAATTGTATATGCCATCGGTGAACTAGTCCTGCATGCAGAGACCCAAAAATTAAAATTTGAGAAGTTACATCCAAATCTATGATCAAGTAGTGTTTGGATGATACTCAAGACGAAGTTGAAGTTGAAGAAAAGGGTATAAAATTTGAAGTTGAAGATCAAATTCTAGAAGTTGAGTTGTGGTTAAACATGAACTTGGAAGAAAAATTGCAAAAGCTGAAGATTAGAGAGTGGAAGTGGAGGATTGCATAAACTCTCGCTCAAAATATACCTTCAAACAACTACTTCAATATTTCATTAGAAGTTGAAATAATATTTCGGTAGAATCCCAAAACTTCTTGGCCAAACTTGCAGATAACTATTTCAGTATTTGGAGTAAAGGAATGGTCAAATGCCATATTAGCATGATCAGAATGCATAAGGGTGCATTTCTTGTTAAATTTGATAAAAAACGAAGAAGTGAACTCTGTTTTTGCGAAAAAAGTTGTGCAACTTGTTCTTCTTTTTTGGCGAAAAACTTAAATAAACAGTGATCGCAGAAACTCACTGTTTTTGAAAATTTTAAGCAGACACCACCTAACTAAGGTATCGCCTGGAATTGGTGCAAGTCGGTTTTCTGAAGAAGTTTGAGAAAACTTTAAATGATAAAACTACAAACACAGAGAATGAATTTCTTTTAGCTATCTTATAAATGCTGATACATGATTAAGACACATTATCAGGTATCATAGAATAAACTAATGTCACATTGCTTAATTAAATCACATACAACAAGAAGTAAAATAAATACTCTCCTGAGTGTGTTAAAGAGTATTTGAGAAAATAGTTGAGAGTTTGAGGGGTCAAATCGACTGAAATAGGCTGATTCTGCAAAAGGTTAGCTTAAGACAAAAGTATCTGGTGTTCCAATTTTCGCAAGAACTTGAACCAAGGGCCTAAGGAATCAAAGAAAGCAAAGACGGAGAGACGGTAAAGGAGAGGTTAAAATTAATTATTTCTTTTTATTGCCTCTACAAAATGGGGTATCAGTATGATGTAAGTCAATATCAGAACTCTAAGCAATTAGCTAACGAGTATTGTTAAGACTGATGTAAGAGAACCCATGAAAGAACAACTATACCCACTTTTTCTGATCTCCATGTCAAGTATCTATGCTGGGCTTCGCAATTGCAAGCGATTTGAGAAGCATCCATCTCCTCTTCTGATCTGTCCATTAGCCCAAGCCATGTCTGTACCAGAAACAATAAAACAGTAATCCCGGTAAACAGACCTGGATTTCTCAAGCTCACTCACTTGTGCATAAGAACTTCTGAAAAAAAGAAGCTATTTACAAAAATATAAGAGTCAAATTTTAGTTCTACTCTTCCTCTTTCACTTATCTGCCTACCCATCCAAAAGCCTATTGTTAAATTGTGTGACCACATCATCAAAAAGCTTAAATTATTATCCATATAGTCTAGTAGTTTTTTACTACGAATAGCTCCCTATTCTTGATAAGAGACCTTACTGCCCCGCCCTCTATAGTTGCGACTATTGTCATGGAAAAAGAGCTGGTTTTCTGTCAAAGAAACTTGCTTAACACACCCTATAGCATAAAGGCATTCGAGGCACGCCTAAACTAAATTTTGCACGTGTTATAATGAATAAAATCTCTCCAACCCACCAAGAAGTAAAGAAACCATGGTGCCTACTTGTGCTTGCTTTTCGTGATTAGCATGAAATAGATGACAGACTCAATTCATTAGGAACTAAAAGGACGGAGAAGATATACTTCTATTTACTTGATTATATCTCACACGCTCTCACATGTGTGCCCAAGTAATATTCATGAGTCAAGCATACGGAACTTCTTTTTAATAGTGAGTGGTAATGAGACTTGAACACAAGACTTCTGTCTGCTCTGTACCACGCTGAGATATGTAAGTACCTCATTTAAATGCTTAAACTACCAGGGAGTATACTATTTTATTTACTCAATTATATCTTCAATCCCTATACTGAGCACTCCACACATCAGGTAAGCCTGCGCAATCATAGTCTACAGTAAGTGTAACAACATAAAAGTGAGCACAATGGGAAATAGTTTACTCGTACCTGGTAATAATCCTTGAATGCAGAAAACAAAACTGAATGGTTGTGTGGACTAGATGAGAATCTTGTCCATATGACTATTGGTGAAAAAAATCTCAGAGACTCACTGGTGAGCTTCCCTCCCCAGGGTAAAAGCTGCATGAAATCTGTGTTAAGTCACCATATAATCATTTTAGAGGAGATTCTGAAAAGTGCTTGAAACATCGTTGCGCTGAAGATTTGTGTAAATGTCAGAAGATTATTATAACCTCAGAATACTTGAGGCCTAGAGGAATCAAGTCTTTATAGTACTTCTCCTTGTAATCTTCTTGATCCATGATGTCATGCAATGGGTTGAGGTCCCTGCATAAGTTTTATAAGGATTCGGTATCAGTTGCCTGTGACATCGATAACAGTTACGATTCAACAATACACAGAGATTATCAAGGACAACTCTAAGCATTGTTTTTATAAGATTATTTCCACAATGTGATAAAGAACTATTTCCTTTCATTTATTTGCTTTTAGGTGTTCCTGAATATGTGTTATTACCTCATTCTTGCTCAGAAATATAAAGTCAGTTAATCATAGTTTAGCAAACGCATCTGAGTTCACATGCAAATTGCTGCAATAAAATAATATTTGGTAGTCAACGCATCTGAGTTCACATGCAAATTGCTGCAATAAAATAATATTTGGTAGTCTTGATCATCAGCATAGAAGATAGAAAAACGAAAACTACATAATCTAACTTATCGAAAAAGAAAACCATATAATCGAGCAGTCTTAAATATCAAGTCAAGATGCCATATTATTTCTTACATAAAACTTATAGGATGGTAGTAGTGAAAACATGTATATGTGAATACATAGGCAAGATTAAGCAACAGGACAAAATAGTTGTCGAGATTCAGGACAAAGACGTGTCTGCCCCCACATGATGAAAGCAGGGAAACATAGTCTGATACTTCTCCATTTACCCCACGAGGATGTAAGACAAGGCTTTCTGATTGCATAACCACTCTCCCAAATAGTTTATGAACTCTTTGTTGGATAAAATGGGCATTATGGAATCAGGAAAAGTATGAAATGAGTAAAAGAATAGCTTACAGTACAATTATGTTCATCTTAGCAGTAGTGAAAAAGTTGGCACAGAAGATAGGCAGATCAAATTCCGGTTTTGGAAATGCAGCAAAATCCAATACCTGCATGAAATTCCCTTCATTTAGTTCAAGGAGAACTGGCAGACTCATTTATGGTATTAGAACTAATATATCTGCATATACAACAATGAAACTCACATTCCTTGCACAATTCTCATCGCGCATTGACTTGGGGGAATAAGTAGAAAGGGAACCAGACAAAAAGAGTTTCCCAATCAAAATTTTGAAGCTGCTAAAGGACAATTCTTCACCTTAGAAAACCTTCTACTTATTCAAATCAAATGCACCAAACAAAGAACTCAGATATTATATATGAGAATTTGTTTTCCCTTCCTATACAACATTGATTCTCCACCAGCAAAAACCTTTAAAGAATAAATAAATAACAGTTTTCTTTTTCTAAATAAGTGAATGTAAATGACAGATTCTTTGTACGCTGTTCATCATATTGCAATTTAACATGCATGATCTAACAATATTCTTTTGCACATCAAATATGAACAGATAAAAGAAGCTCTTCCTTAGCAAGTATTTTGGTTCTACATGGGATTTGACAGCCCATCTTTTCTCTCTTTTACCAGATGGCACCGGCAATGATGTTTAGCAATTCTACATACCTCATTTTTTCTCTCAACGTAAAGTACCACCTTGATACCACATTTGACCATTCACCTTACTATTCTTCTGTTATTTTTAAATGTGTCCTTATTTCTTAATGATGACACAAGATATATCAATCAATCAACTATAAGGGAAGAGTCAGCTTAGTGTTACCATTCTCAAAAAAAAAGAGAGGGAAGAGCCAATTTTTTCAAGGCAGAAAACATATCATTATTCCAATAGGTAGAAGATGGTTCTCTGCTCCCACTAATAAGTCCAGTGCTAAGTTCACTTAGGCATTTGGCAGTGTCTTACTCAGGTTTCTTAAGTTGTTTCTCTATTTCACCAAATCTTTTACAAAAGGAATATAGGATTTAATTTACTGTCTGCTATAACTTTTGATAGTCAAGTGAATTACGTAAACATTTTGAAATATCAAGAAACACCCCAACTCATCCCCCCCTCCGGCTCATGTCTATTTTATCAAAGGCAAGAGAGGCAAGAAGAGCCACGACATTTCAGACTAGAGACAGAAGAATCCTAGCAATCTGAGGGATAGAGATATCCCTCAAACTTGAATTTGAATTGGCTAGAAATTAGATTCCTATAGTAAATTTAAGGAAATAGCCATAATTGTACTCTAAAAAAATTTCTGAAAGCAAAGACTAGCTATAACATGAAATTGAATATAATTGGACCTGCATGCCGTCACTCCCTTCAATACATAGACTCCGAAGGAGTCGAATTTTAGGGGCTTCAAAAGAAAGCATCTGTAGCTCCGTTTTGTCATCCATGGCCAACAAAGAACTGTATTTCTCCTGTAGAGAGGGAAAAGGGTAACCACAGATGGCCAGCATTAGTTCCATAGAAAAAGTTTTTTGGGGGTGAGGATAGCTCTGTAGAAAACCTAAACAATAGCAAATCCGCAACTTAAATCCTTGTAAAAGGTTAAAGTGAAAGGGAGAATCTCAAAGGCGACTTAATGACCTAGAGATATCATGAAACTTATCATCTTAACAGCCTTAAACCGGAAAAAAATAAATAAGCAGAAAGCATGGCACACATGATCATGCATTTCAAAGCAAGGAGAAATAGAAAACAATAACATTTACATTAGCTGGTTTAGAGTTGAAATGCACATTCACCCTCAGATATTGCCATGAATGTTCAAAGAGAAGCACAAGACGAGTAAAATGAGCAATCACAAAGAGAAAAAAATAACAGAATCCCATTGTATTACCAATACTATACAACATAAAATTGTAGTCCTATACTCCTATTCAAGAAGCACAATTAACTATTTGCTACACAAATACCAACTTCAACTGTTTTTTTTCTTTTGAGTTCATTTACGCTTTATGCACTTGCTTTACCATCATTAACATATTTGCAACTTACTGAATCACCTTAAATGAGTGAATATAGCACCTTATTTCACTCTCTTCTCTAAAAGATAAATATTACATATTTTAACTGCCTTCACCCTTCATTAATTGAGCGCACTTGATATTCCCCCTCCCAGAACCCCTTGATTCCCTTCCAAGTTCAACTACTTTAGTTTACCTCATCTTTTATTTAATTTTCTTAATCCTTCTTGTTTTCATCCAACCAAACTTTGCCATAAGCTCTTAGGTTGGACTAAATGAGTAACATTCTTCACCAGACGTGAACTAGAATTTTCTTAAGAATTCAAGTTATTTAACACTTTAGATCTAATAAAGATTAATCTACCTCTCTACCCTAAGCATTCCTGTTTCAAACTAGCTGTTTGCTTCAACAATACAGACACAATTGTCCCAATTTATCATCCCAATTAACCTTGCTTCTAGAAGTGGAAACCTTAATACAGCAAGTAGTAAAAAACTAACAAATGGAAGTATAAAACCAGCTGGGGTGGTATTTCATCAATCTCAATAACGTGTTTGGTATAATTCTCTGGAGTCCTTACTATTTTTTTTGAGAAAGTCTCTGGAGTCCTTACTATTAACAGCTCATTTCCCCTTCTAAACCACAAAATCCTGAAAATCTCTAAATGGTACATTCAATTCACCATATTCCAAAGTATTCAAACGAGCTTCACCACGTATGGAACAACAACCCCAAGGAGAGTAATCACTACCTACTTTCTTTACTATTGTATTCCCTTTTCCGTAAATACTTTGATTTGTTGCACTTGAGTCGAGCGTCTTTCGGAAACAATCTTTCAACCTCCACGAGATAGGGATAAACTCTATGTACACCCTACACTCCCTAGACCTCTTCTGAGATTACACTAGGTATGTTGTTGTTGTTGTTGTAATGAGGGTGGCTGATTTTTTGTCCCAACCTAAAAAAGCTAAGCTTTTTAACTCAGACTTTGTACCTTCTTCAAGAATTTGCAAAACCAACTTCATACATGTAATAAGGGTGGCTGTTCTTTTGTCCCAACCTAAAAGGCTAAGCTTTTTAACACAAATTTTGTTCCTTCTTCAAGAATTTGCATAACCAATTTCATACATGTAATAAGGGTGACATTTTTGTCCCAACCTAAAAAGGCTAAGCTTTTTAGCTCGGAATTTGTTCCTTCTTCAAGAATTTGCAAATCCAACTTCATACATGTAATAAGGGTGACATTTTTGTCCCAACCTAAAAAGGCTAAGCTTTTTAGCTCGGAATTTGTTACTTCTTCAAGAATATGCAAATCCAACTTCATACATGTAATAAGGGTGGGGTGGCTGATCTTTTGTCCCAACCTGAGAAGCTAATCATTTAGCTCAACTTTTGTTCCTTCTTCAAGAATTTGCAAAACCAACTTCATACATGTAATAAGGGTGGGGTGGCTGATCTTTTGTCCCAACCTGAGAAGCTAATCATTTAACTCAACTTTTGTTCCTTCTTCAAGAATTTGCAAAACCAATTTCATACATGTAATAAGGGTTTGCTGATCTTTTGTCCCAACCTAAAAAAGCTAATCTTTTTAACTCAAATTTTTTTCGTTCTTCAAGAATTTGCAAAACCAATTTCATACATGTAACAAAGGTGGCTAATTTTTTGTACCAACCTAAAAGAGCTAATCTTTTTAATTCAAGACTTAGTTCCTTCTTCAAGAATTAGCAAAACCAACTTCATAAATGTAATAACGGTGGCTACTTTTTAGTCCCAACCTAAAAAAACTTGTCTTTTTAACTCAGATTTTTTTCCAACTTCAAGAATTGCAGAAACAGAAAAAGCTTCACACTTAACACAGCAAAAGAAAAACAGAGAAACACGCACTCACACAGCAACTAAATCACATGCTTAGTACAAACACAATGGAAGATTGTCGAAAACAATGAAAACCCAAAAAATTAGATACCTGCAATGGAGAAGGGGCCAAAGGGGTATGTGTGTTGGTTTCTTCTAAAGCAAAATGAATCAACTTCTTGTAAGAAAAACCAGAGCTTTCATTTTCTGTATGGCTCATACTCATACACCTACTTCCATCTTTATTAAAGCTTCTACATTTTCTATTCAAACTAAGTTTATTCTTACTTTTCAGTCCAAAAAAAGAAGGTGTAGATATGGAAAACCAGCCTGGTGAAGAAAAACACTCCATTGAATCAAAAAGTTACAATCTTGAAATGTTTCAATTCAAAGCTCCATTTTTTCTTGTTAATTTATTTTTTTTACTGAAGAATTTGCTGCTTAGTTTTCAATGATTTTTCTCTTCTTGATTTACTATAAAGTATTGAATAAAAAAAAATTGCTAGTGTAAACAGTAGCCAAAAAAAAAGTAGATGGTACCTGTCTGAGCAAGTGGTGGATTTTGCTTTGAGCAAAGGGACGGTGATTGTGCAAGCACGTCACCAAACGGCAGATTATGTTCGTTTTGGTGCTACTGTCTCCATCTTCATTTACGTGATATCATTTAATCGAGCATCAAAATTTAAGAAATAAGTAAAGATTTTGTTAGATTTACGAAATGACTTGTAGTGACTATGTTTAGTTAATTTTTCTTTTATAATAAATTATGTGAGATTCAATAAAAATAAAATGAAAATAATGGTATTAAATAAAGGCAAAAATAATAATATATTTTATTCTATATCAATATTAAGTCTAACTAATTTAAATTCATGATCATTTTCATAAAAGTTCTTGTTTTGGGTGGTTTTTAATTTATTTTTTTTCCTTTAACATTTCAAGTAGTAATAAATGGTGGCTGAAAAAGTCACAATATTGTAATAACGAATCATTTTTATTCGTAATAAATTTATATTTTCATATTATAACATAACATAAGTTATTTCATTTACAAGGTATAAGTTTAATTCTTCATCACAAGTTAAGTTGAAGGGATAATTTAGATCCTATAGAATTTACGTTTGCAGAGATAAAGTTTAGTTTCAAAACCCGTAAGTTATGTTATAAAAAGCATAACTTAATTTCTATGGAACTTATGTTAGATAAAGCAAACTTATGTTAAACGAATTAGATATTACATAAATTATGTCAAACAATTTAATTTTTACAAAAATTATGTCAAACAATTTCTAAAATTATGTGGAGTTAAATTAGGTCATAAATAAAAAAAAATTGTCCATAATTGCTTATTAAATAAGCGATAAGAACAAATATTAAAAATCATCATTTATAGAACAATAATTAAAGACCATCCTAAAATAAAGGACAAAATTAAATTAAATTCACATTGCGTAAGATTATTACTTTTCACATTCATCGCGTAAGATTTATTTAAGTGAAAATCACCCCACCACCCCACCCCCTAAAAAAATCAAAATTTAAATCTCGCTATTGATGATAAAAGATTAAAAAATATATATTAATAATTGATGAGGCCAAAAACATTAGCTTAATGATAAAACCTAAAGAAAAGTATTTTAATGACAAAAAAATATATTATTTTTTTCATTTTTATTTTCATCCTCCAACATTCACCTTTTGTGGTCCTAGGAATGGCAATGGGGCGAGGCGGGTTTAAGTCTATGCAGGGCGGGGCAAGTGTAATTATATGCAGGGCGGGGCGGGTTGAAATTTTTTTTTCACTTCCTCTAAGGTTTTCAAATAAGTTCTATTATTATTGATTTTTCATAATCATATTTTGCAATTGGGTTTTAGTTTTGTTTGTGTTAAATTGTATTAACCGTTAAATTTCTGTTCATTGCAATTGGTTTAGCTAAAATTGGGCTAACTGTTAAAATTATACTATTTTAGCAAAATAATATAATAAAGAAAAGAAAAAAATAGATACAACATAAGTGTAGCAGGAAGGGGCGGGGCAGGGCTGGGTGGGTTAAAAATAAAAAAAAATATTAAGCAGGACAGGGCGGGACGGGTTGAAATTTTGCGGGTTACTCTTTAACCCGCCCCATTGCCATTCCTCAGTGGTCCATACTCCACCCCTATTTGTTTCTTTGGATTCTCCTCTTTTAATTTCTTTCAAAAAAAATTTACTTTTATTTAATTATCTTAGATCTCTTTGTCCTCATTTTTGGGGAATGTAAGAGGGAAAAAGATTCGAAAAAATAAATAGTTTATTTTTAAAAAAAAATTAAAAAAAGTACAGGGAACAAGATCTTTTTTGCACAAATTGTAGCAAGATTTAGAGCATGGGTACGAATTTATTCTACACACCCTCATCTACACCTTAAAAATTAAAAAAAAGTGGAAAGGGAATTAACATATAGGGTGTGTTTGGCATGATAAAAATTATTTTATCAAGAAAAATAATTAAAAATATCTTTTTTATTTTTTTTATTAGTTAAGTTTGTCTTTCATTTCATTTTATAATATAGATGGGTTATAACTTATAATGGAGTTAATAACTTTGATGGTCATTCATCTATCAATTCTTTTCGGAGTTAATATCTTTGATGGTCACTCAACTATCAACTTTTTTCACAGAAAGTCACTTAACTTTGATCTTCAACTCAAAAGTCACTCAACTATGAGATCTTTGCATACAAAGTCACTCAACCTATTTAATTATTTTTTTCATTAAAATTTGCTTATGTGGAATTTTTATTTCTAGCTAAAATTTTAAGAAATAAACATATATCCATTTAAACCATTTAATAACCCACCCACTTGACCTAACCCACTAAAATATAATATTAACACTTTTATTTTACTCTTATTCTCCAAAGTTATTTTCTTGGTCTCCCATTCTTCTCCTCTGCTTCTTTTTTTTTCTGTTTTTTATTTTTTGAATTGTCAATTTCAGCCTTTTCTTCCTTCTTTTAGTAAATCTCAGTTAAATAGGAATTAGATTGTGATTAAAATATTATTAGAAGGATGCAGGGTTGTACAGGGAGAGTTTATTAAGAGAGAATCCATGGAAAAGCTCCGGATAATGCGAGTTCAGGTTCAGCCAATATCAAGAGGCTTTTCTCGAAATAGGTTTTTTTTATCCTTTCACCTTCATACGACGATTCTCATTAACAACATCATTTAAAATCATTTAAACCTAACAATGCTAATGAACAATAACCAAAATAAAAAAGAAATCGGAGACAAGAGAGAATGATTTAGTGAGATCAGAAATTGAGATATCCCTAACTAAAAGAAGGAAGAAGAGGCTGAAATTGAGATTTTTTTATAAAAAAAAACACAAAGGAGAACAGAGAAAATAATTTTGGAAAATAAAGGTAAATTAAGAGGGTCAATATTATATTTTTAGCGGGTTGGGTCAAGTGGAGCGGATCATTAAATGGTTTAAATAGATATATGTTTATTTCTTAAAATTTAGGTAGAAATAAAAATTTCACGTCAGCAAATTTTAATGAAAAAAACAATTAAATAGATTGAGTGACTTTCTATGCAAAGATCTCATAGTTGAGTGACTTTTGAGTTGAAGATCAAAGTTAAGTGACTTTCTGTGAAAAAAGTTGATAGTTGAGTGACCATCAAAGATATTAACTCTTTTTTTCGCAGAAAACCACTCAACTTTCATTTTTAACTCAAAAGTCACTCAACTATGATTTATTTGCACAGAAAGTCACTTATTTAATTAGAGTACTTTTTTCATTAAAATATATTGACATGAAATTTTAATTTTTAACCAAAATTTTAAATATACATCCATTTAATGATCCGCCTCATTTAACCCAACCCACTACAAATATAATATTGAATTTTATTTTACCATTAATTCCCTAAATCATTCTCCCTTGTCTCCCCATTCTTTCCCTCTACGTTCTTATTCTCTTTTCTTTTCTTTTTTAATTTCTCAATTCAACTTCTTCTTCACATATCAATAATATATCAATCTCTCTGGGTTATTTTTTTTTTTGAAGTTTCCATAACCGCTAAGTTCTCCCTAAGCATCAAGTAATTGTCTTCCCAACTTCAAAAATAATAAAATTACAACAATTTTGACATAGGACAATAAAATAAAAAACAAAAAATATATTGTATATGACAATAAAATTAAATGGATATATATTTAGTTCTTAAAATTTTAGTTAAAAATTAAAATTTTATGTCAATAAATTTTAATAAAAAACAATTAAATAAATTGAATGAGTTTATGCGGAAAGTGAAACATCCGTATATATTTTGGATAAAGATAAGTTTGCCACGCACTTTGACATATAGAAATACTACCTGTCAACCCAACACGACCCTCTATACTCAGTCTTCCACAGCCATCTCTAGTCAAAAAATAGCTACCACGCCCACCGAAAACGTGTACATTGTATTACTTTTTCTAGAAAATCCTCCCAAAAACCTCTCAATAAATATGAGAAGGAAGATGATATCAACAACAATGTTAATTCATGAAGAAAATGAAGAAGATTTGTTTGATCGCTTACCAGATGCTATCCTCTTAACAATCTTCGATAAACTTCAAGATGCTAAATCTCTTTCAATTTCGTCATCTCTCTGCAAACGTTTCCGCTTCCTCACAACCCAAACACAGCACATTTCACTCGCAATTCCACCTCAAAAATACCACAAACCATTGCCTTTTTCCAGTAGAAACAAATTTATTCGATTTTTTCTCAAGCCTTTTCAGTTTGTTTATCGACAAATCAGTCAATGGAACCCGATTTGTATGCCCTGTGATAATACACAGAAAAAGAGTGATAGTTATAGTTGTTGTACTTGTTCTTATGCTTCTTCTTCTCCTGCTGAAATACTGAGAAATTTCACCGAAATTAAGGAACTCGAAATTCGAGTTCCCAGTAATACTGGCGGTGGTGATACAGATTCATTACTGAAATGGAAAGGTGAATTTGGTAGTCAATTGAAAAATTGCTTGGTTGTTGGTGGAATATCACTTTCCCCAATTTGTAACGATCGAATTGACAATGGCGATGCTCCAATTAGGGAACTAGAGTTGCAACGGATGACGAATGAGGATTTGAAATTGCGAATTGTATGGATAATTTCGTCGTTAATAGCAGCATCAGCGCGGCATTGTTTGTTAGAAGAAGTGATTAAGGAGAAGAAATTGCTGAATAAAGTAGTGATTACGGATGATATTGGTCAAGGGAAAGTTTGTATGAATGGTGAACAAGTAGAGGAAATGAGGAGAGATGCAGAGGTTTTTTCGTCGAAAATGCCGGCGTTGAAGGTGAAAATGTGGTATTCGCCGGAGCTGGAGTTGCCGGAGGGAGGATGTGTGATGAAGGGGGCGACGTTGGTGGTGATTAAGCCGGTGGAGGAGTGGATCAAGGCGGATGATGGCGGAGATTTGGTGGCGAAAGGGTTTGGTTTCGCCGGAGATGGGAAAGAGGAGAAGGTGTTTGATGAAGTTGCTAGAGAATTGATTAAGTTGGAAAGGAGTTACTCTCTTGAAATGAATTCCTTTTGATTTTTTTAATTTTTTTTGAGGAAGTAAAATAATGTTGTAATTTGTAAAGAAAAATTTTCAAAAATTATGAAGTTGGAATATGATGATCAAGGAAGTTATTATAATTTAGTGTCATTGTGATTCTATCGGAAATAATTTCTCTATCTTTACAAGAGTTCGCGTTATTATTTTCTTCTCAGACTCCGCTTGTGAAATGGGACTATATTGCAGCATTGTTGTTGTCATTGTGATTCTATAAACAGACTCTACCTTCACAAGCATGCTTGTTACCCTTTTCATAAATTATATTGCATTGTTGTTGTTGTGATTTCATCGAAGATAGTGTCTCTACCTTTATAAGATATGTGTTACCCTTTTCTTTCAGACTCCACTTGGGATCATACTGTGTTGTTGTTGTTGTTGCCATTCTTATTCTTCTTTCATCCTGGACTTCCACTTGGCAGACTTCTTGTATCGTGCATATTGTAAGTAACACGACTATGTAGCTCGGACTTTCAAAAATGTTGTCTCACTCACGTTGGATCATCCAAAAAATGCACTATTTTTTAAAAATATCCGACACACTCGAACTTTCAAAAATGTTGTCTCGCTTACGTTGGATCATCCAAAAAATGTACTATTTTTGAAAGATCCGACACACTCATTGACATTTTGGAACAGTCTGAGCAACATTGAGTTGCTAGACCAACAAGAACTCATCATGCCAAGCTGAATTCATTGTGCAGTGATGACCTAATTGACCTTCAATCTGTTGAGGCCAAAGCTCATCAATTTTGAGATTAATTCATGTTCAATGATACATTGCCCTCAGTCTCTATGTTATTTGTGGTTTTGTAGAAGTAAATGCATCATAGAGTTCAAGAAACTGTCAAGGTGACATTCACAACGCGTCTCCGAGATGTTTGTAAATCAATAGAGGATGAAAAGATCATGGAAGTTGGAATCTTATATGGAGAAGAGGCACGGATTCTTTTTAGGCAGAAAGTTGGTGATTCAATTGACGACTCTTCACTTCTTCACATAGCAAAAGATGTTTTGAAAGAATGCAAAGGCTTGCCACTTGCAATTATTACAGTCACAAGAGCGCTAAAGCGTAAAAGCAAGCCCTCATGGGAGGATGCCCTTGTACAATTACAAAGCACGACACTTGGAAAGTGATGAAATCAGGTACCTCTTTTTGCTTTGTTCCTTCTTCGAGGAAGATAGTAATATTCGGATTGAAGGATAACTTGGAAATAAAAATTTAGAAGAAGCAAGAAAGAGGGTGTGTCATCTGTTAGAAACATTGAAAGATCGTTTCTTGCTATGGCAGGTTTTGGGAAAAAAATTATGTCAAAATGCATGATGTGATCCGTCAAATGGCTATATCAATTGCAGCGGAGGGAAAGCATGTCTTTATGGTAAGTCACGATGTGAACTCGGAAGAGTTTCCAAGAACTTCTTACGAATGACACAATCACATCTCAATTGTTGCACATAAACTTGTTATAGGTGATCTCTCAATCTCACAATTTCATATCGTGATATGATATCGCATGGACAAACACCTACTTATTGAAGATCCATTGTCGGGATAGTATCACATTCCCCCAAATGGAAAGACCGAACGTCTATAACTGTGATAGTCTATAGGATCTTTTTTCTCTGTCCTTGGTTGGAAGTTCATTAAAGCTTGAAGACATGGCAACAGTTTGCTCCATCTTAAGCCTAATTCAACCATAAAAGCTAGCTTACCAGGGAAAGATTGCCTAAGAACATATAAGGAGATCGTATAACCAATACCCCTTCGATGTGGGACTCAACACCCACCCACCCCACCCCGCACACTCAGAATTGAACATCTGGAGCGTGGACAAATAAGATAAGGGGCCAACATTAGTAAACATAGATTGGTCTGGATTTGATACCAATTGTTGGTTCTTGGCAAAGAAATTAGAGTCTACCCTTGAATGACGGGTAAATGGGTTTTTTCTTTAGGTTTATAGAAGCTAGTGATGATGGCTTCGAATACGAAGCTAGTAAGTATTCCTTTCATTGTTAAAAAGACCTCATAAATCTAGGTGCCTAGTTTGCTTGGGATGTTCTAAGAAATCATTCTGAATCAAAGTAAAAGTACTTTTCCCCAATAATCGAATACTTTTATCTGTCAATACTGCATATTTGATTCCATCCATACCTCGATTTTCTTCCCTATGAGTTATAGTTGAACATAGCAAGAATAACAATAGTACATTTCAATTACTTTTCTTGTACTATGTTTAGCATTTCTATACATTTTACGCAAAAACCTTAGCTAGAGCATAATACTTTCACCTTCATCTGATAAATGGTTCCATGGCCATGATCTGTATGGTCATCTAGATGGATCGACTCGTGCTCCATCTCACACCACCACAATTGGAACATTCACTATAGTAAACCCTTCATACATGACTATTTGGCTCTACCTAGATCCGTTTATTCAAAATGCACTCATGGCACACAAACTCTGAACTCATTGTTAAGATTCTTGGTGGTTTTGGTCTAGAGTTTTGTGAGATCTCTACTGCTATACATGCTCATTGTAATTAATCCATCATAACTACATACGCAAAACTTTATGAAAAGCTTCTTGATAATGAGCTTTTCCTTTGATGTGAAGAATCAAAGAAAGCTCTTAAAGCAAATCACTATGTTAGTGATTTAGTTAGGAGATTTCTTTGATTCTTGTCAAAGAAAAAGCGTATGATCAAGATGTTTTTCATAGAATTCTTCGTACATAGTGGTGGATTAACGAGCATGTATAGCAACAAAAATCTCACGTAACTCTAGATCAAAACCACTAAGGATCTTAACAATGAGCTGAGGTAAGAGTTTATATGAATAATTTTGTAGTAGCACCAAATAATAAGAAAATAAAAGGTCAAATTTAAATGACTTTTAAGTCAAGAAATAAAAAGTAGCAGGAGTCCTACTTTTCGTTTTTAACTTTTTTTAAAGTCATTTTAAACTTATTTTAAGTTATTTTTAACTTTGTCAAACACTCTCAGAATTTAAAAATAACTTAAAAATAGGTTTGACCAATTTTTAAATCAATCCAAACATGCTCTAATGACTTAAAAAGAGGTAAAAGTTGAAAACCTAAAGTAGGCATCCCTTACTTTTTATTTTTTGACTGAAATGTCGTTCAAGTTTGACTTTTTATTTTTGACTTAAAAAATAGTTTCTAAGTCAAAAATAAAAAATCAAACTTAAACGACTTTAAGTCAAAAAAAATAAAAAGTATGGGGAGTCCTACTTTGATTGTTGACTTATTTTAAGTCATTTTAAACTTATTTTAAGTTATTTTTAACCTTGTCAAACACTTCCTAACTTATTTTAATTTATTTTTTATATTTGCCAAACACTTTCAAAAGTTAAAAACAGACTTAAAAGTAGGTTTGACCAACTTTTAAAACAGAAGTATACCTTATCAATTGTTTGATAGCACTTTAATCATTTTTATCCAAATACGTAATTATTTGTTTAAAAAATTAATTACAACACTTCTATTTGATAACCAATAAATAGGAGGATATGAAATCGAGGATTAGGATGGAAGACTAGTAGATAATTTGGTATTGTGAAGTTTCCTTTATTAGTACTCTCATACTAACTTATTTTTCAAATTTTATTTTTAATTTTTAATTTTTAATTTTTATTGTTTGACTTGTTATTTCCTTTGTTTCATTTATTATATTGTTTGTTATTGACTTATTGTTATTGATGTTTCTTTCATATATTTTTTTATGTGGTTTTCTCATTATTGTATTTTCTTTTTTTATTATTTTAGATATGTCTTGCTTGAGCTGAGAATCTATCATAAGCCGTTCTCTATTTTTACAAAATAGGAATAAAATTACGTAAACACCATTTCACCAAAAGTCACTTATAAAATTTTACTAAATATATTATTATTATTACTCAGCACTTATAGTTTATCGACTATTTATAATCAGCTAATTGAAATAATCTCTAAATACTAACATTACACCGCTGCTGCAATAAAAGAATTTAGGATCTTGAACAATACATTAATCCGAAAGTACTTACTATATTAGAAAGAGAACAATAAAATAGTAACACTACAACAAAAAAGACTTTTACTATAGTGCACTAATCTAAATTAATTAGATTGTTGCACATATCATAAAATAGATAACCTACTTGTTCTTCGATATCGAAAGCAGGTGTCAAAACGTAGCTATAATATGATTGTCACGATATGTTGAAACAATCCTTATAACACGATCTGAACCCTAATTTGATTGTGATTTGTGAGGGAGAAGAGCCTAAGAAAAATAGTTATAAATAATTGTAGACTATAAGTATATTTATATATATATATATATATATATAAAATATATTAGAATAACTTTAATTCAAGTATTATAGAAGAAAATTAGGAGGACTCCATTTATGAAAGGACTTTAATGCGTATCAAAATTAGTTTTGATAAAATCTAATTCTTCAATCCAAAAATAGAATTTTATAGATTTTAAATTATAAAAAGGATAAAATTGGTTTAGTTTTAAATTCAAGTATTTATTTTAAATAAAAAATAGGAGAACTCCTTTTATCAAAGGACTTTTACGTGTATCAGAAATATTAAGTTTGGATAAAATCAAATTCAACAACAGAGTTTATCTTTAAATTTCAATTTTTAAATTTTTATTTTTCAGTTAAAGAATATCCATATTTCAATTCAAATATTTTGTTACATTAATGGTTAATAATTTTGTCCAAAAATTACCATGTGACTTTTTATTATAACTAGCAACTTAAATGTTTTTTTACTTATTATTACTTATTTTGAATTAAATTAATCACTTATTTATTTTAGATTTTCCTAATTTCCCTTGATAGTTATCTAATTTCGATCTTCAAATAGAGTGTGTAAAGATTAGTGGATAAATACTTGTGTGTATCAAGTGTTCACATCAAATTATTGAATTCAACTTAATTTAGTAGGTAAAGACTAACGTGAAATATTAGTTTATCTTTCAATTTAAATTTCAAAATATGTAATTCAACCCCATTTATTTGTAATGGTGAGTTGCATCAGCTACTTTGGTTATTTTTACTATTTTTATTGTCAATATTTTTCTTTCTTCAATATTTCCATCATAGTGTTTTACTCTTGCATCTCTCTCAAGCTGTTCTAAAAAATAATTTTCTTAAGTCGAGGCAGAAACAACCTCCATATTTCATGAAGATAAGGACAAGGTCAGCTTACATACACCTCACGTCCTCCCTTTATAAAAGTTGCCTTCTCTTTTTACTTTAATTATTAGACTTCACATGTTTTTTATGAAGAATAAAGTTTGTCCATATATAACAAAAAGTTCCTTCAAATTTCTCTTTATTGTCATCAAATAAGTTAATATAAACTCAAGAATATAATAATGTAAACTTCAATTTCATGTTTTCAAACAATGGCCTTTCTTGCAAAAATTTCACAAATCCCATTTCTAGTTTTGTTCATGTTCCTTGTTGTATGCACCACCACAATCCATCATGTCCAAGGCCAATCAGCCATATGTGTCATCAATTGTGGCCAACAAGCAATCTCTTGTGTCATCCGTTGTGGCCCACCGCCTCCTCCGACCGGTTGTTATTCAGGTTGCGTGACTACTGGTATCGACTGTCTGACCTCCTGTCGTAGGCCACCGGCGCCACCAAGATCGCCACCGATGACCTCGGACACAGGCATAGATGTCATTTAGGGAGTGAATGATTCTAGCTTCAGATACTTAAAATTGTCGACCTTATTCAAAATAAATAAATAATAAAATAATGATGCATAGTACTATTTCGTACTGTAACTTGATATTCTAATGTTTGGTGAACAAACAAAGGTTGATATTGACATTTATGAGGTTTTTACTTATAGTAGTGTCTAGCTTCCTTGTTTGTACTCTTGCCTATAGCCAAACACAACAAATGATGATGATCTCGGATATGGAAGCACTAGTTAAATAGGTTCGTTCGAGTTGAATTTGAACGAGTTAAATTATTTGGTTTTTAATAATTTTTAGTACCTAATAAATTATTATTATTCTCTACATTTTATAACTATACTTCACTCTCTCTAGCATATTTCTCTAATCTCGTTCATCACTCTCCTTCTTCTTGTTCACGTCAGGGGGC